>CAJNIZ010004858.1:76179-109120 GCA_905231905.1 Symbiodinium pilosum | reverse complement strand
GAGGCCTATTTGAGGTACCCTATGCCGAACGTGTACAAGGAACCTAGGAGCATAACACTGGTAGTTTCTACAAGGAACCTACGAACATCATGTTGGCAACTATTTTGGCTTCTACATTGTTTAATTCAAATTGGGCCTTGGGGTAGATCATATTGTAGTCATGTCAGGCCTGTTTGGGGAAAAGTGGGTTGGGAAATGAGGCTAACTATAGTTTTGTAGACCGCAACACTTGTCACTTCGGATTCCTCAAAAGGACGGTTCTGCTGAATAAGCTTCCAAATGGATGCGTTGGTCCTGGAAACATCCAAACAACAATTGCTCACTCTTTTTAGATAGATATAGCGGGCATGTAATGTTTTGCTTTACGGCTGTATAGGGAGAATACATATATATATATATATACACACCCTAAACCCTGAACCCTAGGGAGGGTCTATAGAGATATATATCTATATACATATGCGTATGTATGTATGTATGTATGCATGTATGTATGTATGTATGTATGTATGTATGTAATGTAGGTATGTATGTAGGTGTGTATGTAGGTGTGTATGTACATATGTACGTATGTACGTATGTACGTATGTATGTATGTATGTATGTATATATATATAGAGGGAGGAATTCTGGTTTTCAATGATTTAGTCATTCCCAACCTGTATATATATATATCCTAAACCCAAGGCAGGTAGCTATGTATGTATACATATATACCTAAACACACACACATATATATATATGTGTTCTGGTTCCTCCTAATTTTAAAAAATCATTCCCAGGCATGCCCCCGGTTATCATTTTGCTGGGTCCCTCCTGCTTCAACCAAGGTGCGGAGGCTGCGGCACCATCCTTCACTTATGCTTCTCCAGTCCCCCTAAAGGATCCAAAAAATGGACCCCCTTAAAGGGGTTTATAGGGGTCTATATAGGGGTATATAGGGTTTAGGGTAAAAGATCCAAAAAATGGAACCCCTTAAGAATCCCCTAGGTTCCCCAATGTAGTAATGGAGCAATTTTGGGGGGTTCCATTTTTTGGATCCTATAGGGGGTCTGGGTCTTCATTTCTTCCTATGAGCTATAGTCTAAACTCCTTAAAGGGGGCTTATATAGGGATAATGGAAAAATGGAAGCTACCATCTAGGTTTAGGGTCTAAACTCTTCAAAGGGGTTATACGGGATTATATAGCGGACTATTATAGGGGTTATCAAGGGGGCTTAGACAATGGCTCTATGTGTATATATCTCCACATATTTACATACTTACAGTACCTGCGAAAAATGCAGTTGCATAAAGGGAACACGTATCTAAGTCTTATGGGTTTTTTCTTTGCTAAGGGGAGGTGTAGCCAGGTATAGCCATCGCATTCTACTTTGGAAGTGATCAACAGCAGCAACATGCGCAAGGGTTTTCAAGCAACCCTGTGAACTCCTAGCACAAGCCCCAGGCCCTACAGTATATACTTCCAAGCCCTAAACCTTTAACCCTAAACCTCTCAACCCCTAACCTAAACCTCAAAACCCTCAGCAAGAGTCGTTTCTCAACATTGGGCTCGCACCTTAGAATCCCAAAGTTTCTGAACTTGGAACCCTGCCACCTGTCAGACTAGGGCTTGGGGTTTAGGGTTTCAGGCCTCCTATGGGTTTATGGGTTTTAGGGTTTAGGGTTTGAGGCCCTTTAAACCAACCCCCTAAAACTCAGATCCTCAACACGTACTGTCAACCCTAATCCTGAACACGTACGATAAACGCCCTGAAGCCATACAATGCACCCTGAACCCGAAACCCAAAGTGAAAAATCCTGAACACATGCCCTTAACCCTTAAACCTCAAATCTTAACCCTACGCACAAATCCCCTCCCTCCAATAATAACCCCGCCCACCCTCTAATAATCCATATTCCCCCCAACGTAGGATGGTACCACATTGAGGGCATTATTATTAGAAGGAGGTGCTTAAAATCCTGTTAACTCTAGAAACTAAACACTTAATCCTACATGCTAAGCCCTAAACCCAAACCGTTAACCTGAAACCCTTAACCCTAAACCCTGAACTCTAAATCCTAAACCCCAAACCCTAAACCCTAAATCCCTAACCCTGAACCCTAAACCCTAAATCCCGGTCGTGGTGGTCAAAGTCATCCTCGAGGTGTTCAGGCCTTGGCCCGAGAAAGTCGCCGAATAACGGATGTAAGGTTTTTAGGGTTTAGGGATTTAGGGATTTTATGGTTTAGGGATTCAGGGATTTTATGGTTCAGGGATTTAGGCTTCCAGGGTTTCGGAATTTAGGGTTCAGGAATTTTGGGCTCAGCGTTTAGGGCTTAAAATGCAAGGTTTATGGGGGTTCTGATGCCAGGCGGGGCCTGAAAGACCCTATGGGTAGAGGGCGTACTCGGAGAGCATAAGCATCCTTATGAAGGATGTTATACAGGGGACTGTTCAGTTAGAGTAAGGTGTTGGGGTATATTATATTGTGTTTATACAGGAAGTATACGGGGATAAGATTGGCAATTACCTTGGCGTCTACAGTAGGCGAGGATTGATTTCAGAATGAGCCAAATACAAGCTTCTCGAAATTTGATGGCTTTCAGGTCTTCGAGGATAAGGAATGGTGAAACCATGGTTGAGTCTGAAAATGAACCATAGTCTAAACTCCTGGTATCCCCCTTAATAACCCCTTTTATAATCCCCTATATAACCCTCTTTTAAGGATTTTAGATTATGGCTCAAAAGGCCCAGGCCACATCCGTTCACAAACGATTGCCGCTTCATACTTCATGCCACTTGGCCACCAAATCCTAACCCTTGCCCACCATGGCCTACCAGTTCCCTAAATTCTTCCGCCCCAAAACCAGTAGTAGGCATAGTAGTCGTATAGTGCAACTAAACCAAAAGTTATCAGAATTGCAATAATCTCATCATAAAGGTTGTTCCCGCAATTGTGGGCCTCCTTTGCTTTTAGATTATACTTCGGCATCTAATATGTAGGGGTACCAAGATGGGATGGGACTAATTTTGGGACTTACCCATAGTAGTACTAATAGTCGGACCAAGAAATACCTAAATCCTAAACCCTAGACCCTGAACCCTAGACCCTGAACCTTTTATCGGAAACCCTAAACCCTCAACCACATCAGACCCCAAGCCCTAACAGACGCCAGAGCATGCCCAGCACGTGAGGTTTGAGAGGGAGGTCCAGTTTAGGTTTAGGGAGTTTGGGGTTTAGGGTCTAAGAAGTTTAGGGTTTATGCAGGTCAGGGTTTGGGGTTTATGGTTTAGGGAGTTTAGGAAGTTTAGGGTAGGGTTAAATGCCCTACACCCTAACCCCAAACAGTTTATGTTTCGGTCCATTTTATGGTTTAGGGCTTAGGGAGGCAGGATGCATGACCGCCTTGTGTGCGCCAGGGATATACAGCATAATAAGCTGGGTTACTGTTAAGGAACTTCTTTTAAACTGTTATAACAAGGAACCCCATTATTTTCTATATACAAAAAATGGTGCCTGAAATTAAGTTCCTCAACATCAACCCAGCTACAGAAAGAGATGGATGGTGGGCGGGGGAAAGAAATCGGGGATTTTCCTTGAAATGTCTCAGTACTGAGGGGTATACAAAGGATATCCAACGATCCATTTCTTCTACCTTATCACTCCCTACGAGTACCCCAGGCGTGTGAGACCCACCCCTGACCCCCTAAAGGATCCAAAAAATGGAACCCCCTAATGATCCCCTAGTTTCCCCAATGTAGTAACGGAGCCATTTTGGGGGGGTTCCTTTTTTGGATCCTTTAGGGAGTCTGGGCTAAGATGGAGAGCCTACAGTGCAGATTCAGACACCTCCGGCCCTCAAAAAGAATCATGTCCCAAAATGGTTTAGGGTTTAGGGCCCAAAAATGCAAAACATTTTTGGGCACACAACTGTTGGCGGATTGGGAGTGTTTACTACATGTGGGTGGTTGTGAAACTTATGATCCCTTGTTGGGTAACCTAAATATGAGGTGCCGTATTATAACAGGGATCCAAAAAAGGACCAGGACCATAATTTTGACAACCATCCATGTGGCTCTCAAATCTAAATCTTGGAGGTTACCAAGTCCCATGAATCTTCAAGTAGGCACCTCAAACCCTAAACCCCAAAACTCCCCTGAACCCCCTAAACTGAGTCTAAACTCTAACCCAAAAAGTCCCCAAACCCTACACCTTAAACACCCTCAACCCTAAACCTTAAACAACCTTAACCCCCCTAAATCCTGTTCAACCCTTAGAACAGCGAAGTGTTGGGGTGGCCACGCATAAGCTCGCAGAGTAGCCGCGGGTCCAGCGCCTGTGTTGTTCCCAGGGTTTAGGGTTTAGTTTGGGGTTAAAGGTCTAGGACTTAGGGCCTCAAGGGGTTTAGTGTTTGGGGGTTTAGGGTCAAAGGTCTAGGGTTGAGGGTTTAGGGGCGATTTAGTGTTTGGATTAAAGGTCCTGATGATACATAGATCCAGGGTTTGGGAATTCGGTCCCTGGTGGATACCTTTAAAGGTAGGACTTTGTTAGTGGTCCCGAAAAGGGACCACAATTTTGACAACGAACCAAACCCTGAGCCCTAAACCCTAACTAAACCCTAAATCCTAAATCCTAAACCGTAAATAAACCCTAAACCCTACAGTCGACCTTGAAGCTGAAACCTACCATGTAGGGACTACGGTAGGAAGCCACGCCTTAGTTCCTATTCAGACTGAAGGAGACTTAGCAAAGGTGATGGTTTAGGGTTTAAGGTTTAGGGTTTAGGTTTCGGGTGGCCATTTGGAAAAAAATTAGCCGTTGAGCTTCAGGGTCAAGGATTTGAAGCCCTCACACACTTATTGCAAGACCTTCTTTGTTTTCTACAGTTCGCAGGAATGTGCAAAACAACGAAGAATCAGGGCCTTGTTTTTGGATAGCCGTGTGACAGAATACATTGAACAGGATGTCACGGTCAATGAGGCGAAGGGCCCCAATAGCTTCGGTTACGCCATCCTACTCTACACCCCTCCTTAAGTCCATAACCCTTCCCAAAATAAGGCCTGAATTGCCTTTACTCAGACCTCAGGCGGTAATAGACCCAACTTAGACCTTACTTGTTCCATTGTGGGGAAAGGGAGAAAAAGGGGCGTAGCATGAAATGCCTTCTTTGCATTGCTGCATGCTTTCACAGGCCGTTATGTTGAAATTCGTGCCATTAACGGTGCTTCACCCTAAGCTCTAAACCAAGCCCATTCCCAACCAAGCCTCCAAAGCAAAACCTCAATCTCAAGCCTAATATGGAGTATATGGGGGTCTCATCATAACATACCCAACGCCATATTCTATCAACTCTAGGGGGACTATAGGCGTTCAGGGTCTAGGTTAATGCTCTGTTCCCAAGCTAACACCTAAACCCTTAAAAAAGTGGTTTCCATTCCATGTTCCGTTTGATTTTCCATTTGATTCTCCACTGTCCCTATATAACCCCCATAGTACATCCCTATATAATCCCAAGATATACCCCTATGATATTATGGTAGGTTCCATTTTCTTTTCCGTTATCCCTATATAACCCCTACAGTACCCGATACATATACCCCCATTAACCCTAAGCCCTTAAGTAAAAACCCTAAGCCCTAAACCCAGAACCCTAAATCCGAAGCCCTAAACCCTAAACCCTATACATACCCCATTAAAACCTATGTGGAATTCCCATTCATGTGGGAGAAACCTCAAGGCCATATTTCAAGCCTTTAACGCGATAGTCCCCCTTAAGTAGATAGATTATGGGGTGTATTATTGAGGCTCTATAGGGATAATGGAAAAGAAAATGGAAACTACCATATTATAATGGGGTGAATATTGGGGTTACGGTCCCCCTTAAGTAGATAGAATATGGGGAGTATGTAGATCTTATTATATAATACCCAAAGCCGTATTCTATCTACTTAAGGGGCCCTATAACCAAATCTTCGCCTCAAGGCTACACTTGAACCCTAAACCCTAAACCCTAAACCCTCAAACCCTCAAACGGCCAAGCCCGGGAGCACCTCGCAGTCCTGCAAGTTTGTGCATGCCTCGCCCAGACACCCTTTTAAGGATCCACAAAATGGAACCCCTTAAAGGGGTTTATAGGGGTCTATATAGGGGTATGTAGGGTTTAGGGATTAGGGTTTAGGGTTTAGGGGTTTAGGGTTTAGGGTATAGGATCCAAAAAATGAGAACCCCCTCCCAATATGAACCCATTACTACATTTGGGAAACTAGGGGATTACTAGGGGGTTCCATTTTTTGGATCCTTTAGGGGGTCTGGGTCACAGATCACGCAGTTTAGGGCTTTCCAGTGACTAGGGGCCCCTTATTGGGCACTACATGAAGGATTCCACTATCTTGGGACCTATATGGCCCCCTATAGAATCTCCTCCTTTCTCGGCATGCTCCAATTGGTTCAGGGTTGAGGCTTCAGGGTCTAGGGCAAGAAGCGGTTCCTTTTGCGGGTCTTCAGTTGGAACCCTAGTATCTTTTAGGAGCATCTGGAAGTCCCCGAGTTACTACCCTAAACACTAACCTCTAAACCCTAAATCCCAGCATATAGAGGCCGGAGTGTCGGCACATACCCGCTCTATCTTAGGAGAACCCCCAACCTGTAATAGTGGCACAATAAGAATGTAAGAGGATCCTACTATAATCACCACTATCCCTGGTACTATTGAGTGGGGGATCCACCTAAACTCTATCTTTCAACTTGGACGCCGTGGCCCCTGGCGTGGATTCTCAACCTGTAGGGCTGCTTGCCATGTGAGCTACAAGGCATGGGTTCCAAATTAGGAAATACATAGGGACTATACTAAACTACAAGAGGGACCCCTATGTCCACCCTTAATGGTCCCTGGGTAAGGCCAATTTTGACACTAGCTCAATGTAGGGCTTAGGGTGCAAGAAACGGGTGCTTCTTAAAGCTCCTCTTGTCTTGTACTAAAGACTGCAATCGCCCTAGACCTTTAGTAAAATCCGAAATTTCAATAATCCTGGCTATACCATAGCAAAATTAAAAATGTCCCTAAACCCTAAACCCAGGGAAAAGAGGGATCCACCTTCAACTGGCCACTGCAGAGCCTGGGGGCTTTTTCCGAAGCACTACGGATATCCACAATGGGACATTACATGGTCATAAGTTCCCAGACCCCCTAAAGGATCCAAAAAATGGAACCCCTCAAAAGGGGTTTATAGGGGTCTATATAGGGGTATATGGGTTTGAGGGATTAGGGTTTAGGGTTTAGGATCCAAAAAATGGAACCCCTTAATAATCCCCTAGGTTCCCCAATGTAGTAATGGGTTCATATTGGGGGGGTTCCTTTTTTTGGATCCCTTAGGGGGTCTGGGTTAGGTTTCCTACCGAAGCTTTCAAATAATGCCAGGACCTGAGACAAGTTCATTCTAGGACCATGTTCTAGATTCCACATTTTGGGGTGAGGCGGGGTGAGGTCGCTATAAATTGCCTTCTGCTATACCGCACATTATGGGATGCTCATTGCAGGACCCGGTCAACTCCCCCCCGCCCCACCGTGTTGAGAGTCCTGTGCGAAATCTCTTAAAACCCCTTGCCACCTTGACTTTTGGTTGGAAGCCGGAACGCATTGAATAGCAAAAGTCACAGCAAAAATCCACCAAGTCCCAACTAGTAAATTCCGGCCCAAATTCCTGGCTCACCTTGCGCCTGAATACCTAAACCCTAAACACTAAACAGTAGTTTCTTCCATTTTCTTGTCCATTATCCCAATCCTAACCTCATATCCTCCCTAATATTGCCCCTATAAACTCTTTATCTACATATAAGGCCTACATCGTCGTGTTCAGGCCTCAGGGTATAGGACTTTAGGCTCTGAGCCGTTTGCAATGACTTTCTGTCCCTAAACCCTAAACCCTATAAAGGTTGAAGTGGAGTAGATTCCTAGGAAGCTCCATAATGTTTAGGGTTTAAGGTTGGACAGCTCCCCTAGATGAGTAGTTTAGGGCTGTGGTTCAAGGTTAGGGTCTGCCACACAGGACAGACCCCCAGGAACCGAGGGTTGGCAGAGGGTCTGCTGTACTTGGAAACCCTGGACGGGCTTTTTTTGGGTGCTCCCATCAGTCCCAAACACATCTTAGTTGGCTCCAGTTGAACACAAACTGCAAATCCTTGCAAACAAATAGTTGCTGGGAAATCTCGCGGCTTGAGCCGCAAGCACTAACCCTAAATGGCGATAGGACTGGTTTTTCTATCCTCCTCACTGCAAAAGGACTTGAATCTATTTTGCCCGCTGGCCTTTTGCTAGCCAGAAGGTTGTACTCCTAAGTGGTTTATGGTATTCTCTTGCCATTGACAAGTTAATTATGCAGCATTAGATGCGGCTCCCAGCTTTGTACTTCTACCTGGATGGTTAGAGAGCCCCAACAGCTAGAAGCTTATCCTGAATCCCAGCAACTGATGCCTAAATACCCTACCAAAAGATGCCATCGTTGAACTACGCAAGGCCTTCGACAAACCTTACTTATAACAATTTCCCGGCTAAGAACCTCTATCTACATAACGTCGTTGTTTCGCCTGGACCTTAAGCCCGTAGTCCCTTCCTTGTGCTCACGACCTTAAGCACCACAATTGCTCTATGCAGGGTTTAAGGCTTTGGTTTTGATTGAGCCTTCTTACAAGTGACGAAAACGGCCAGCCAAACCTCAAATCCTTTGCCGTCCTGATAGGTGTTGCTGGGTCGGAATAATATATAACATATGCTCCCCATTTGCCCGACCGTGCAGTCATACGGACACGCGGTCTTGAAGTCGTCCAAGATGGTGACAAAGAGGCCACTTCCGCCTGCCTCCTAAACAAGAACTCAAAGCTAATGAGCGCTTGCAAGATGCTGCGTTCCACATATCCTTGTGCGAGCCCAGGGAAAACTAGAGTACTGACTACTGCCGACAACACAAGCCATGGAGGAACGCTGGCCTCCATCCAAACCAGCACAAAGCCTGACCCTAAACCCTAAGCCATAAAAAAACTACATCTTGGACCCTAAATCCTAATCCTGGACCCTATCTCCAAAATCCTGAAGCCTAAACCCACACCCGGAACCCTCAACCTCAAACCCTAAACACGCTCCCCCCCGCCTGGTAGTTTGCCAGAAAAAACTGCTTACAGGCATCCTGGATGGGCCTGTATCGCTTTGGTGGAAAGTTTAGAGAGCTTATGGTTTGGGATGGGGGGTGTATGGAATAAATGGTAGGTTGTCACAATTGTGGTCCCCTTTGCCCTGAAAATCACGGGTACTCAGAAGGGGACCATAATTGTGAGAACTTTCATGTATACATCTACAAATATATATATATATACATATACATATACATACAAGGATGCCGCTAGGGATTCAATCCCCAATTCCCCCTTAGGGGCGCATAAGGAACAGGCTTGTTTGGAGTAGGAAATTGGTGGCTAAAGGGACTTAGTGGCTACTCCGGGTGTAGGGTTTAAGGTTTAAGTTCTACTTGGAGGCTCATGAGCCTTTGCAGCTACTTATACCTACCAAACTAATGCGTCTTTGCTGATGCCACCCCTTTTGTTGGATGTTGTCGTTTCGTGCCTCCCTAAACTCTCAGACGATCCAACCCTCACGGTTGAGGGATCGGCAAATACCACTTGCTGGTGCTTTGCGTTGCGGAGAGGGAAGTGACTTCGAGATGCCATTCACACCCCAGACCCCCTGAAGGATCCAAAACATGGAACCCCCTGATAATCCCCTAGTTTCCCCAATGTAGTAATGGGTTCATATTGGGGGGGTTCCAGTTTTTGGATCCTTTAGGGGGCCTGGGACTCAAGACACTTACAGCCTGGCAACCAGACTAGTAGCCGTCCTGCAGCTCGCTCAGGTTGGCGTGGGCGCATTCCAGGCAACCACGTGGAAGTCGTTAGGCTATGGCTGGAGGCGAACGCTGACAAGGATAAGGCCAAGAATGATGGCGCAACTCCGATGTTCATGGCATCAAAAAAAGGCTGCTTGCAAGTCGCTTGCTTGGAATTGGGGTAACTCTTGAGGAGCGTGTTAGATAGATCAGAAGTAGGGCTAGAAGCAAATTGAGTATTCGCCAACTCCCGTGGACCTTCATTCAAATAGGAAATTGGAGCCTTGTGCTAAGAGCTTGCAAAAGGATTCAATTCAGTTGGTATACTTGCTCTTATTGCCCGTTTCAGACAATGGGTCTTTTTAGCTCCTAAGCCGACTGAAGTGTTACTTCTTGAGTAAACTGGGTTGATGTTGAGGAACATACATTTAATTACCATTCATTAGTTTCTATAATGATTAACATGGTTTCCCCATTATAGTAACTTAAATTACAGGTATGAGTTAGAACCCTCGAGCCACAACCCTAAACCCTAAATGCTGACACATAACCCTGAACCGTCAGACCCAGAAACCCTAAATCGTCTCCAGGTAGGACGAAGAGATGAAACCTTATGGTTTTAGGGCTCTGGCGTCGGAACTTCAACATTTGATGGATGGAGGAGTTTGAGTTTTGGGTTTAGGATTTAGGGCTCAAGGTACAAGGTTCAGGATTTAGGGTTTAGTGTCTAGGGTTCAGGATTTCTGTAATGTAGCCTCAGTAATGGAGCATCTGCTGGAAAAGAACGTGGAAGATGACGTGGAAACGGGGATTATGTAGAGAATTCTAGGGATTAGGGTTTCCATCCTCTTGAGGTTTTCCAGAATAAGGATCAGATAATCTTTATTAAGGTCACCATGTTTATGGACACTACCATCTTGCACCACTTCGGATCCCCAAAATGATGTAATTATGAGGGTTTCGGGTTTGGGGGGCAAAAAAACAAACTGCAATCCCCCTAGACGAGCAAAAAGAATAGTATCCTTAACATTTCCTTCGCGTTCTATAGTAGAATCACAACGAAAAACCCTAAGGAGGCTACAGTATTGATGAGGTGCAGGGTATAGATTAGGAGGACCCCCTCACCCTGTAATAGTGGTATACTAGGAATATAAGAGGACCCTAATAGAACCCCTGTTATCCCTCATAGTCACTACTACTGGGTGGGGGATCCACCTAAGGTATATAGGGTGGTGAAAGGCTTCCGCCATCCAGGTTCGGGGTTTAGGGCTAAGCCCTAATGCCGGAAGCGCATACATGGGGTCTGCAGACAAAATCGTAGAACAAGTATGACATTGCTATGCCTCTACCACCACGCAATCCTAAAATCGAAATTGTAGGCCCGAAGCTTCGCAGAAACCCTAAACCCATAAATTCCCTTTCTGTAAGGGCCCAAAGCATTACGAATATCCTTCTGAAGTCTCCTTGAGGTACCCGGTACAATGATTTTAACAAGGGTTTGTGATCATAGCATTGGGGATTACTCAGGAATTGCAAGCCCGAATTTCCTTTCCATTAGCTCTTCCATTCTGACGATTAATTCCGGCCTCTACATTACCCCTGTACTTTCCATTAACCCTGAACCATGAACCCTATACCATTTCCCTATAAACCCTAAACCCTGCAGCCTGAACCCTAGACCCTGAAGCCTCCTAAACTCTGAACCCTAAACCCTAAGCCCTAACCCCCAAAACCCCCAAAACCTAAACCCTAAACCCTATAACCCTCGTACGCTATGCCTGGAGCGAGTCCCATCCAGTGCGGCAGCACGCAACAACGGAAGCACAGTGCCGAGGCTGAGTCGGATCTGAGGGAGCTTCTTCAAAAAGGTTTTAGGGTTTAGGGATTAGGGTTTAAGGTTTGGGGCTTAGAGTTTAGAGTTTAGGGTTTAGGGTTTAGAGTTTGTTTAGGGTCTGGGGATTAGGAATTTGAGTTAAGGGTTCCGGGGTTCGGGTATAGGGGGGGGGGTGGGGGTTGTTGGGATTAAGGCTTAGGCTTCAGGCTTCAAATACGCGGTTAATCATGGATTCCCACACCAAGCCCCCTAAACTATCCTCACAGGGTTCCTTCTCAAATAGCCTTTTGTCAGTGTAACATTGAGGGAAATCAAACAAGACGGCCCGGGGAGGGGGTAAGGGAACCAGCAGGGTTCCTGGTTCCTGTTGTGTTATAAGAAGATGGAAGATGCCAATGAAACGGAGATGCAAGAGTGACTCAGTGAACAGCCTTCTGTAGGGGGCCCAAATGCGGCGACACGGGTTTTGGGTACATTCTGCTATAATTCCCTTAGGTGCTTTTTCGGAACTGTCTAGGGAGCCTATACGTAGATAGTGTGCACGGTTCCTGGCACGAACCAGGTTTTGAGGTTCAAAGGCTCCGTGCTTTGGAGATCTGGGTTGGGTACTGCCCCACCCTGTGGCAGTCCATATTTTGGGTCACATCGAGGGTTATATATAGTTGTGTTTTAAAAATCCTCCAGCTGTTACAGCGTGGGGGCAATACGTAAGATCCAGGTAGGGTGGAGGTACCTATTTCATGCTCATGGATTGGGAAAGCACACAAGTATTTTGATTTTCGAGGGTATTTCTTCGTGTTTCATTCCCTGCTACGAGGTGGCTCATGGGACTTAGTAACTACGTGTAACTAGGCATCTCAGGCTACTTGTGGTGTGGCGGCAAATTGGGCCTTCAAGTGACCCAAATGATGAGTATTGCTTTGGGCCCCAGCTATAAGCAGCAAAGTCCCATGAAGCTTCAAATAACCACCTTTAAGTCAGAGGTGCTTTTGTTGCAATAGGAGCCAACAGAGAACATACGCGAACACATAGATAGGCACATGGATATTGTCTTTGAAGCCCCTTGTAGCCAACCCAGAGAACGTTTCTCATTGGTTGCTGTTAAGGAACTTAAGTTCAGTGACTATAAAAGGTCAACCCTATTATTCACAACATAATCATCCTATGGTAACCTAATTTAGATTCTGAACAGCAACCCAAATAGAGGGACATCCACCACAAACCCTAAACCCTAAACCAACTTATGCAAAGCTTCTTTTGGTGTCCCTGGTTCCAGGGGCCTTGATCTGTCGCTCCGTCAGCGCTGCAAGGCGTGGCACCTCCAAGCGCTTGGGTTATGTACGTTAATGTTTAGGGTTTAGGGTTTAGGGTATAGGGTTATGGCCACAAGAATGGAAAATCAAATGGAAAATGAGATGGAACCTACAACGTATGGGGTTACGTAGGAATATGTGGTAGTTCCATAAATAGGGGGACCCAAACATAGAGCCCAAAAAACCCAAAAGACGTGAATCTTTACTATTGCGAGCCCCAACATGCTACCCCCAATTTTGGGAAGCCCCTATGTGAATAAGACGCCCATCTCGGATTTCGGGTTTAGAATTCAGCGTACCGAGTGACAAGGAAGAGGTAGGTGCTGAGAGCCGCTTGGATGCTGAGGATAGGCTTGTGGGAAAATAATGGAAAAGAGAATGGAAACTACTATATTACAATGGGGTGTATATTGGGGTTACAGTCCCTTTTTAAGTAGATAGAATATGGGGAGTATGTGGATCTTATTTTAATATACCCAAAGCCATATTCTGTCTACTTAAGGGGGACTATATGATAATAGGGTATATATGTATAGGGTTTATATAGGGATTATAGGGTATATATTGGGGTTATATCGGTATACCCGAGACCCTTAACCCCTATCTTTTGAGCATGGTGCCGGTATAAAGCATTCACTCCACAAGAATCTCAACAAAAAGTGCAGAAACTATCCATACAAGCTACGCTTCAAATTCCTTTCATAATTTAATGAAAAAGGGTTCCTTATTAAGGACAATATTACCGAGTATACTGATCAATGTCACAAAGTCCGAGTCTCGCAACAATCCTCCAACTCCAAAAGCGACCCTAACGTTTGCCTCATTCCGTTGCCTGCGGAACTTTGGGGAGTTGAGGGTTTAGGGGATAGTTGGAGACCTCCCACGGATCTCGTTGTTTGCACACAACGCAGTTCAGCAACACTCGATGAAGTCCACACAGGGTTCATCCGGGATTGAAGGGCATGTTTGAAGGAAGAATTGAGTTTCCACATCTTCTTGCTTCGTTTTTGTACTTGTAGCCTTTGTTGCCTGCCCGCTATTTACAACTAATTGATAGTTTTTGGATTGGATCCCAGCGGAGATATCAGCGCAAATAATTTGACGGTGGGTTTGGCAAGCTCCCTGCAAGCCTGAGAGTCAGCACGGCATCGTCGGTCAGCCAGGATGTCAACTCTGAGGCTTGAACCCGACTTTGCATGAAGCCTGCGGCCGACTGTCGAATGCCTTCTGCACGATAACGTAGGCCGCACGTGACACAGGCATCCTGATCACGAAGGTTTGCTTGGTCCCACCATCAAGTCCAAATTCAGCAAGGAGTGTGGAAAGAGGGACCTTTATGTCCACCGTTCAGGGTCCCTGTATAAAGCTAAAAATGGCAATATCTCATATACGCCTGGTCTGCACAAATTTCATCAGCCTTTGTAAAGGCTGAAGCTAATTCTTTTTATCCTCCGCCAGATTTCCTCCGATGTAGGAATGGACCTACCGGATATCAGGGGGCCCCTACATCAGTGTTTTTGTGCTAAGGAAATCTATGAGGTTCCGTGTTTTGCTTGGGGGAACATACCATAAACCTTACACCCTACGCAGCCCCCTTCTCATCCCACTGCATTCCACTGCTTCCGGACGATGCACCTTTTCAGAACAACCCTCATGCTGTTATTATGGTTCAGGGTTTAGGGCTTAAGGCTGATGAAATCCTGCAATCGCCCAGGGGTACCTAAACTACGTACTGAAATTACCAAGCATTACGCTTCTTAAGGTGGTGCAAGGTTTCATCCATCAACAGCAGAGCCAAAAGAAGGACCTTCAAAGGTGTCATGGGGGATGCATAGGGTTTCGGTTTGAGAGCTCAACTTGCAGGTTCATGGGACTTCGTCTTACTTCCTGGAAGTTTTTGTGCTTCTAAAGCCCTAAGACTCAAGCCCCAAACCCTAAGCCCCAAATTCCTCTCTGTACTTCTGGCCTCCCACTGCCGCGCAACCAGGTACAACCTGGCGAGTGCTCTCTGGGTCGAATCTTTGTTGTCCCAAATACCCGTCCCCAAAATGACCGTAAGCTAGGTTTTTTATCCATGCCCATTTGTGTCATAGTTTTTCTGTCCCCGGACTGACCGTAAGCTAGGATTTATAAAAGGCTGCTACTTGTGTCATAATTATTTTTCGCTCTGTCCCCCAAAATAATCTTAAGCGATTTATACAAGACTGTTATTTGTGCAATATTTTGTCGTCCCAAAAAAATTGGCGTAAGCTAGGTAAGCTAGGTTTTTTACAAGGCTGCTATTTGTGTCATATTTTGTTTACCGCAAGCTAGGTTTTCATTTTGGCTAGAGCCCCCCTTAAAAGAAGTGCATTCCCAATGGTCCCTTGTTTACAAGGACCCTGGGAAGAGCCCTCACATGCTTCGCTTCCTGGGCTTCAGTTTCATGGTCCAGCTCTAAGCCCTAAGCCTTACGCGGCTCAGGATGAGGTGTCAGGTGTCAAGTTTAAGGGTTGGTGGTTGATTTAAGGGTTTCCGGCACTCAGGAAGGTCGACCATCTAGCAAAGCAGCCATGTTTAGATCGCCGTCCACATCGCGGCTAAAGTAACACGCTCACACCACGCGCGCATGTGATCATGTTTCTTCAAGCTGGCAGAAGTTGGTGTGTCTGACGCAGACGTGGTCGGGCTTTCAAAAAGACACCCGCATCTTCCGGGCGCGCTTTTGCATTGATTATCACACCAGAGATGCTGTTGGCTAGAGGCGCTTTCCACGTAAAGCGGCGGGTGAAACTCATGTCAAGATCAATCGGTCGGCTGCGAGGAACTGAGGCCTTGGTATCACTGTTGAAATCTTCTGCAGTGGTCGGTCGGCCTGAAGCTATTAAGCTGTCGAAGAGCCGCTTGCGTAAATCTGTCATCTATCCTGCCGTCTTTATTCTAAAATTGCGAGCGTAGGTAGCCGCATAACCTCGTTGCAATTCTCGACGTGATCTGTGGCCATCAGCCGGCCGCCTTCCTGGCATTGGATGTGGCTCTGCTCGTTGAGAAGCTGCAATGAACTGTTTGCCAGAGGTGAGGTTGGCAAGTGAAATGAGCCTGGAGCTCATAGGCTGGACCATGAGCTTGGCGTCGGAAGACACACAGAGCCAGCTTTATTGGTCGTCCTGCTGTAGCGCAGGCGGAAGAGAAGCTGCCAAGAAATGGCACTGCCGAGGCTCTCACTTCGGCACTTCGGCGTGGCGGACTGGCACTCGTCTTCCCTCTGAGGCGGCTGTCCCTAACCGAGTTGTAAGGCTTGGGGTCAAAGGGGTTTGGGGCTTCTTCTGAATACCTACCCAACATTCATAACGTAGATCCATGATTAATAACCCCCCTCCTGATGAAGACCTATTTATTAGGATCCCTATTATATTCCCCATGATAGGGAAGGGGTAGCTACTTATAGCGGACCTTCCAACCGTAGAATTCGAGTAATCTGTTTCAAGAACTGGGGCAGCTTATTTGAAGTCAATTTGGGCAGTAGAAGTAATTTGTAAGGCGTAGACCCGGAAGCCTAAACCCCAAACCCTGAACCCTAAACCGTACCCTTAACTCTGAACCCTAAACCATAAGCCCCGAAGCGCACAGAATCCTTTTCAATACTTGCCCGCGCTGAAACGAGCAAGTCTAGAAGCGAACCTAGCTCCTGAAGCCAGCCAGCACTTCACAGGCTTCAGCTACTAAGGGTTAACACGGGTTTGGAGTTTAGGGTTTAGGTTCAAGACGGTTTAGGGATGAGGAATTTGGGCTTTAGGCTTTAGGGTTTAAGGTTTAGGAATGTAGGTCTTCTCACCTACAGCCTTTCTCATAGCAATGAGCATTCGACCTTTAACCCGAATCCTAAGCCTCGACCAGACTACAACCGAACCTCAGAAGGATCCTTAACGGTCATTTTACGAGGGGTTAATTTATGTGAGCTATAGTCTGAACTCCTTAAAGGGGGTATAAAGAGGATGATATAGGGGACTACTATAAGGGCTATTAAGTGGGATGCTAGGAGTTTAGACTATAGCTCATATGGGGTTGCATGTTAGCTCGGGAGAATGTAAACCTCAACTCTCCTAAGGCCGACTAAACATGACCCACTGCAGACGAAGGAACTCTTAGCATCACTCTAAATACCTTCCCAATTGGCATTAAATATATGAGGGATCTTGAGTGGTGCAAGATTTCCTGCATCCACCATAGACCTGAAAATCCCTGAGCCTCAAGATTTAGCACCTACGTTTGACAGGTCTACGGAAGCCCTAAACCCTAAACCGCACATGATCCCATTGCATCCCATACTCTGCGTGAGACCCCAAACCCCAGAAGCCGAAAGCCTACAATTTAAACCCTAGTCCCTAAACTCTAAATCCTAGTCCCAAAATATCCAAAACCAAGCCCCCAAACCCATAAGCGTTTACATCGAATCATGATAACTATAGATGGTAGTTGCCATAAAGAATGGGGACCCCAATACAGACCTCATTATACCATGGTCCTGAGGATGGGACTCCTAAAAAGGCACCCCTAACTTGAACCCTGAGCCCCAGATTCAACCCCCCCCCCATATTCTATCTGCTTAAGGGGGACTGTACCCCAAAAAGAGGATAAAAGGTCATCTACTCAACTACTCAGCAAACTAACATCCAGAAAGTTGACATGGAACCCTGGTTTGGGGTACACCACAGAAAAAAGTATAGACGCTTTAGGTATAAGTTGTTATGATAGGAACCCAGGAACCAAAAAAGTATTGAAGTGTAGTACTCCAAGATTAGGGGAAGCACAGTGGGGGCCCTACCGAGACCATGGTGATTCGAAAAGGGAACCGTATCAGCCTCCTTGCTTTTGCTTGGGGCGAAAACATGAAATAGGGGCACCCTTGAGGTAATAATCTCTATGTCTTGGAAGCTTCCAGTTGTAGCCTGAGCCGTAGACACTCAAGCCCTATGCCCTAAACCCTTAGTACCCCTGTCGTTTTGAATTACTTGATTCCGGCCTACACCCCAAATCTTAACTCTAACGTTAAACCCTGATTCATTCCTAAACCGTAATCCTAAACCCTCAACCCTGAAGCCCAACCCCAAGTCTAACTCTAGCCCTAAACTCTGAACCCCTAAACCCAAACCCTAAACCCTAAGCCTTAAACCTTAAACCCTCTCAAGCCTGCACCCGAAAGCTTGTTCTGGGCTTCAGGTCTCTGCAGCCCTAAGTTCTAATCCCTTCCCCGCACTTGGAGGGTCAGGGGGAGGTAGTAAGTAGGTTGATCATGTCTGGAGTTATCATATAACTTACAGTCCCAGGGACTGTAAGTATGTTTACTCAATCCCCCTGACCCTCCAAGTACTGTAATCCACCCCCACGCCCCGATTCTGAAACGCTTCTCAACATGTTACTTGCATTGTATTCACAGAAATATTGAGAATGTTTGATACGAGTGGGATGGAGGTATCTTATTAATGTTGGGATAAGAAATTATCGGCGGCACTTGCTGAGGGTTTTTGCCCCAAGGGGCGTGACACATGGCCTTCGTCTGGTCTTTTCACGAGGTCTCCCATTCTGAAGCATGAGAACGTTTCTGCTCTCCAGCCCTAACCAAGACCCTACAAGATTCATATGATTCTCATGGCGTCCTTGTGCTGGGCTGGGAGAACCAAAAAACCGTATTGGGAAAAGAAACCCGACAAGCAAGTTTGTCCTTCCAAAAGGACAGAAGCCTGCGTCCCAAACCCCTAAAGGATCCAAAAAATGGAACCCCCCCCAGAGTGAACCCGTTACTACATTTGGGAAACTAGGGGATTACTAGAGGGTTCCATTTTTTGGATCCTTTAGGGTGTCTGGGTACGAGCCGTAATGTTACGCTTCCAATTTTGGGAGACCTCCTTTTCAAGACGGCGTCAAGTGACTCCTTGCAGCACGCAAGTGGCCATGGATGTGTGTGAGGTGACAACGCTTGGCATCTTAGATCAAGCACTGCAAATCCATGAATACGCCCAAGTACGCGACATTTCTGGAATTCTAGACGTGCGGTATGTAAGCCTAGTTGGGGAGTTCTCGAAATCAGGGGTACTTTTTGGGCGGTCCCCCTACTAGGGAGTATCCTTTTTGGGGGTCCATATTGGGGCACTTATTTTTGAAAACTACCAGTTATACGTAGTTATGAGATCCCATGAACCTCATAGTCTAGGTTCTTGGTCGGCTCTTCTGGCCCTTTGGAAGACATGTCAGCCTAGAGCCCCGAAACCCCAAAGCCTGGACCCTAGAGACCCCTAAGACAAATATTTCAGGTCAAAAACTATAACTCCTTGGACTCCTTATATAAGTGTATCCAGCTTAATGCAAAAATAGCTGCCACCATACTTATCTGAAGTCCGTATCCAATAGTTTTCTCGGAAGGGGCTTATAACTGGGTTACAGGTACAGCTACTATAAAAATTCCCTGAACTCCCCATGTAACTGTAGTAGAACCCCATCCCAGATTGCCGTTCCAATTTTTTTGGCCCCTGCAGCAGACTCATTAAACTCTACATGAGCCATAGCCTAAGCTCCTTAAAAGGGGGGATATGTAGGGGATTATTAGGGGAGAATTATGGGGGTTATTCAGGGGGATACTAAGGGTTTAGACAATAACCCCTATAATCCCCTACATAGCCCTATATATAGCAGTTTCCATTTCATTTTCCATTTTATTTTCCATTTGTTTCTCCATCACTCAGGGGGATTCTAGGAGTTTAGACTATAGCTCCTATTCCAACTCTACAGCCCCACTTGACTCCCAGGATTGTGGCCTTGCTATGACCTACTTGGGGTTTAGGGTTTAGGATTTAGGGTTTAGGGTCATCTGATTGTTGGACCCTAAACCCTAATTGCCAAACCCTACACCCTGGTGTACTATAGAAACCCAAAACTCTCCACTGCCTCCTTGTTCTGGGATAAGTGTTACCCGATATAAGCGTAGTATCTTCGTAGGATTTTAGTATAACAATAATACCTAAGAGCTCCTTCTAAGACTATTGCCAGTAAGCCCTGAATCCCTCCTGAAACCATCGAGAAATGTGATAGCCAAGGTTGGGGTAAACAAAATCCCGCATTACAGACCCTCTGCACATCCTTGAGCCCCGAAACCACCACCATGTCAGTATACATGGCGGCAGCAGCTCACTCGTTGTCGGTTTGGTCAAGCCTGAGGACGTCGGAGCCTTCTTACCTAAAGACATAATGCATCTATAACTAACGGATTCTGGGTTGAGGGTTTACTATGAGTGGGTCACCGAGTCCAGTTTGGGGGAGAGCTTTCTCAATCCTTTGGCCTCATGTTGAATGCTGATGTAAACCATTCCTGTTAGAGGACATCATATACTGGGCGACATATCTATCATTCGGTGGCGATGTGACGTTGGATGTCGGCAGGCTATGGTCATGATTTGGAAGAAGCCCTCACCGCAACCAGTAGTAGGCCATACCAGGGACGTATTACGCGTGTTCCATGTAAATCCTAAACCCTGCAGAATCCCCAACAAGGATCCCCATGATACCCTCATAATTCCCGTATATCCCTAGGGTCACCATTTTGCGAAACCCCATATAGATGTAACGGAATGCTTTCACGTGTGGGTTGGTGCGGCGATATCGAAACAATCTGCATTGTTGCTGCAATGCATTTCTTGCATTTCGTATTGTCATCCGCATCAGAATAATTGCACAACTACTGTCAAGATAAAGACATACTGTGGCGGAGGCAACGATGTTCTCAGCCGAGCCGTACATACTCTGGAATATGACTCATACGTGCATCAAACTGAATGCAGACTTTCGTCTATAGGATCCAAAGATCATTCGCGCCCATTATTTGGACCGCCCCTTGCCTCCTCTTGCGTGATTCAGGGGCATGCTGAATCAGAATTCGTTTTGGGCATTTTGGGCTATGTCGCACTATAAGTATATGATGAGGAGTGGAAGGACATGCTTGTGGCATGTATTCAGGCTTCTACTTATTCCGCAGCTGTGGACCCTGAATCCGAACATGCCAGCTCCGCCACAATGATGAAATTCGACCACTGCCAGCAAAGTTTTTTCAGAAAGATGGGCGCAAGCGAACCTGTTCTATAGTCCCTTCCATCATTGCCCTGGACCCTCTACCATGACTCTAAGGGATCTGCAACCCCAGTAGAAATTATAATTTCAGCTAAATATTAGGATTCTAGGTAACAGAAATTACAAAATATTTTCAGCAACCTTGTAGATGAGCCGTCTTACTGACCCAGCAGGAACAGTCACAAGCCATTTCTGGGCTACGCTGAAGGAAGCTAAGTACACTTACGATCTAAGCGTGCAGCGTAAGCAATCTGGTTTTCGGAGTCTGCTAATCGAAAACCCTTACAGAGCAAATGAATAATCCAATGCCTGCGCGTGCTGAGCTGCGCGGATATATGAGGTTGAAAAAGATTGGGGTCCCCTTCTGCGGGCACCTATAGCAAGAATCATAAATCATAATATATCGAGGCCCCCATTCATGGAAACTTAGGCTCTAAACCCTAAACCCTAAACTTGGGATGAAAACCACAATTTTTCTAAACCTTTAACCCTAAACTTAGGTGCCAAGGCAAGTCACTCCTCTGCTTCCACAAGTTCATGTTCAAGTTCGGACGGTTCCTGCGCGTAACTTTCCAAGGACAAGCTTCGTGAAGACGGGTTTAGGGGTTTAGCGTTCTAGGGGTTTAAGGTTTGGGGGGGTTTAGGGTTCTAGGGGTTTAAGGTTTGAGGGGTTTAGGGTTCTAGGGGTTTAAGGTTTAGGGGTTTAGGGTTCTAGGGGTTTCAGGTTTAGGGTTTAGGGTTCTAGGGGTTTAAGGTTTAGGAGTTTAGGGTTCTAGGGGTCTAAGGTTTAGGGTTGTAGGGGTTTAAGGTTTAGGGGTTTGGGGGGCTGAGGGTTCGAGGATTTTAGAGTTTAGAGGTTGGGTTGGGTACTGCCCCTACCCAGTAACCGACTACAGCAGGGTAATTATTAAGCGCTAGAAATGAATATACCGTAAACCCTAAACCCTGAGTCCCCTAAACCAGTGTACTTGAGAATAATTTCAATTCCCAATTTAAGCAATTTTGGTACTACTCCCTATGTAAAATGTAAACCACCATTTAGGGTGAGGTCGGGTGAAGTGGCTTTAAATTGCCACCTAAACTCTGAAATCTTGGGGGGGGGGGAGTATGGGGACTCATGAGAATTACTCAACCAAGCCTCGTGAGCTTCAAACGAGGAGCCCGCAAGACATCTCCCCTCAAACCCTAGGCCCTAAACCCTTAAAACAGAGTAATCTAGAACAATTTCACTTCCCAATTAAAAGCCATTGTGGTACTACTCCCTATATAAACCACCATTTGGGGTGAGGTCGGGTGAGGCCTTTTTACAGTGCCCATCTATAAGGATATGTACGGGGATCATACTGTAAGCAGGGAAGCAAGCCCACCTCTCAGCAGTTGCTCAGTCGAATGGCCCTCTAACTAGTCGTGTGTAAGTCGACCCCGTGAGTAATGGCCATGTAGCCCCCATACATATACATATTTTTCTCTATATATATGTGTAGGTATATATGTCCTTATACTACTACCCTGAACTCTGAGCTTCCATTACCTTCCCATTTCTCCTTAGGCACCATTCAATGAGCCGTTGTCTAGACTCCCCGTATTCCCCTTAACAATCCCTATAATCGTCCCGTATATATTCCACTATATAATCGCCTTTGAGGAGTTTAGACCATAGCGTACGTGAAAACCTACAAAAAGGGCCATATAAGGACTACATACAGTTCTTGCAAGAGCCGCATGGATGGGTTTAAATTGCAGACTGATGCACTTGTTGCAGACTTGGACCAACAACAAAGTTACTGTACTGCCACCCATTTGGTACTTGTCAGTTCCTACATGTGCAAGACGCCCTAAAGCCCTAAACCCCAAAGCCTAAACCCCAAGCCCCAAAGCAAACCTTAGACCCCAGATCCGCGAAAGTCCCACACTTCCGGACGCGTGTCCTCTTTGATCCATGCCTTCTCCAGTTTATCCCTGCCAGCAGCTGAAGGATTCATGATCTAGCTAGGATTAGCGTAAAGCATTCCCTATATGCCAGAATAAGGTGTGCTCCTATGCAAGACAAGGAAATCCGGATCTAAAGGAGACAGAACGCCACTCTTCGAAAGGTTTACTTCGCAGTTGCTTCTAGCTGGGGTGCTAAGCCTACTTTCACCAGGAGTGGGACCTCAAGGTATGTACAGGGCAAAGAGGGGTCGTGGGGGTCCGTATTCCGGATTCTATACGGATTCTTTTGAGAAATACAAATTTGTGGAATGGATGGATGTTGGCACCAAAAGGGCTAAACCCTCTCATAAACTTGGATAATTCCCCCCTTACAATCACAATGGGTAAGACCAGTAATAATGGCTCCCTTATGAGAACCCTTTTCGGGCAGTTACTCCAAGGAGAATGGCCCAATCCTAAGCTGAGGCGGGTACTCTAAACTGAGGGTGGGGTAACCATGACATCTTTCGAAAGACAGTCTGCAGGAGGAGTCCACTCCTCCGACCTCTTTGTGTTGGGCTCTGTAAGGGTTCCTTTACCACCCCGCCCCATGCTACCCCCTACCTCACACACAAATTACCTTCAATTAGGCTTGTTAGGGGGCTGATGAAGGCTGATCCAAGCAAAGCCTTCCAAGCAAAGCCTGGGGCATATAGTCTAAAGGGAGAAATGTTCCGGGAAACAACATTTTTTGGCATTTTTTCTTCAAGTTTTGTTCCTCTGAGAAGGGTAGTGCGTCTGCTAAAGCCGCGCAAGGCTCAGCCGGACCCGTAAACCCCTAAATCCCTGAACCCCTAATCCCCTCAACCCCTAAATCCCTATACCCCAAACCCTAGAATGTGCCGGCACCCAAATTAGGAGCTAGACATGTACCCCCCCAAATTTAGAACCCTACTAGCACCCTATTAGGCCTCATTAAGCTCTATATAGTCCGTATTAGCTCCTTAAACCCTGGGGGGGTACATGGGGGGGGTTGTATTGTAACTCCTACCCTGGGGGGGAACACTCGGGGGGGGGTTGTATTGTAACTCCTAACCAAAACGCCTAAAACCTGGTTCTGGTGAGCTCTACCAGCTGCCCTTGAGCTCCAGAGCACTAAGCCCTAAATCTTTAAGGTTTAGGGATTATGGTTTAGGGTTTAGGGATTACGGGGCTGGGTTTAGGGATTAGGGTTTAGAGTTCCAACCATTCAAAACCTCAACCCTGCACCCTGAAGCCCTTAACTCCAGGGAAGCTCCAGGTAGTTTCGCCCATATATGCCTCATGTAAAACTTTTATACGCCTACGCTCTCCACGCAGGCCCTACAGAAGCCTTGGTGAAGGGAATTCAGCTGGTAACTGCCCGCCCAGGATTTCCCTATAGTCTAAACCCCTAAGCCCTAAGCCCCTAAACCCTAGACAAACCCTGAACCCTAAACCCTAAACCCTAGAACTGTCTGGCTAAGCGGCCACTTGTAGTGGCCCTCATCTTTCCCATCCCCGCAGCTTTCCACTGCGTGATGCCTGGCTTTATCCAGTAGGGTTGTTGTCCAAATAATGGGCCCCTTTTGGCTATAAATCATATTAAGGCAACAAATCATATTACGGTAACTAATATTTAGGGGTACCAATACCGGACCCTAATTTTGGGAACTACCCGTTAGGGTTTAGAGCTTTGTGCCTCAGGTTTTTTTTGGATTTGATTTTGGGAGGATGGAGGAAATCTTGAGGTGTAGGTTAGATAAGGTGGTCCAAGATTCCCTAAGATAGCGCCCTGGAAGAAAGGTTTACGGTTCTGAGATTGAGGGTTTCGGAACAAATTTACGGATTCGGGTTTCGGGCTTGGGAATGATCAAGGACACCCCAAAAGGGAGAACCTACCCTGAACCCTAAACCAAAGGCCATCGTCCCCAAATAAGATATAAGTAGTAACGAATGTCCTTTGAACGCTATATACTATATGCTGGCGGTTACAGCATCACCACTTCAAATGCTACCCATATGTACTTTCGTCTAAACTCCTTAAAAGGTTTATACAGGGGATTATATAGGGGACTACTATAAGGGTTCTTAAGGGGGATACTGGGAGTTTAGACTTTAGCCCATATGAGATAAACAAGTAAAGCATGATGGTTTGAGCTCTTGTGCTAAGGCCTTGGTTTTGGGCCTAGTGGTGTCTAAAGGGGCCCTCGCGATTGCTGTTGGCCCCACGGGAATCCCGACATGGGAGAAAAGGATGGAAATTCTACGGAATGGTTCTGGTGCAGGCTTTGGAAATTACTTTGGGTCAATCCCCCACCTAGTAATGGGTACCACATGGACTATTGTAGGTACATTAAGGACTCATTAATGCCATATTAATTACTAAGGAACTATTACATAGGGGAGATTAACCTAAAAACTACTCTTATTCCTACGTACCAAGGCTATTCGAGTATTATGAAAACTTACCGCTTAGAATTGAATTTCCTGCCCGCGCCGTAAACCCCAAATCAATGTCCTTCATCAGTATCCCCTCGACAACCCACATGAGTCCTGGCCTAAATTTGTAGTATATCCCTTAATAGGTCCCCCCAAACCCTATATAGTCCCCTATAGGTTCCCCCCAACCTAAATTTAGTCCGTAGCTCACATCTTGATAAGCTTGCTGGATGTTAGCAAGGAATGGCGGAATAGATCCCTATAGTAACCCTAACACATAAGGATTATGTAGGAGATTATTCAGCGATTACATATATCTATATACGTATACATATATATATATATAGATATACACACTAGGGATGACAGAGGGATATTTTGGGTGTTACATAGGCCCCAATAATGGAACTCTTTCCATTATGTCTTACCCTAAATAGTGGCATCCATGTTTTGTTTTTCCCATTCCTTCCTGCACTACGAACAACCAGCAAGTGAAAGCTCCAAACCCTTCAACCCAACTTGAGGGTTCTAACCCTAAACCCTAAACCTACTACAAGAGGGACTACTATGGGGATCCGTCCTCCACGCTCTGTTGGTATGACCCTAATTTTGGGTTAAGGGTTTTAGACCCTAAGCCCTAAACCCCCAAAGCGTAATTTAGGGTTTAGGTCATTCCACGGGCTCCCAAGAACAGGTCCCTAATTTTTTGGCAGGGTTCCCACATCTTGATAAAGTACTCCTCAGGGAGTTTATCAGTTTCCCAAAATTTTCAATATGTCATCCCTGCGCGGAACATGAGAGCCCTCATGAAGTCCAAATATGTAGGAGCTGTCAAAAACAGGGGCCTGGAGGAACTATAGGGACATATGGGGGCTATAAACGAGAATGGAAGGGTCACTGTTAGGAATATTTAGCGGCTGTTTCTGAGAAACTCTCATATCCCCAGAGTCCCAGGGTATTCCACCATTTTGAGAAAGGACCCATACCCTAAACCCTAGCCCTGAACTGCTGCACGCCAGGTCACCACTCTCCCTTGACATCTGTGGGTGTGTAGTATTTGCATGCACCTATGCGAGCAGAAGCTCTTCTTGTGGTACAGTGGGGTTTAGGGTTTAGGGGCCCAAGTGATCGTAATAGGCTTTGGGGTATACCCTGCTATAAAAGACTCATAAGGGGTCAACATTTGCAAGTCTTCAGGGTCTACATCATGACTCTACTCGCGCCTCTTTTACTCTTTCCCCATAAGACCAGCCCCCCTTATGCAGAGGGGTGCATATTTAATCTCAGGGGGTGCGGGCGGGAAGGGGGCATGTAACAATACACCGTACCAACTACTTAGGTTGGGTTGATGATGAGCCTAGTTCCTGATCGTGGACAAGGCAACTCCCACAAATTGGGGACGCCAATACAGACCTAAACCCTAAACCCTAAACCCCAAACCCTAAACCGTAAATCCTCAACCCTATCGTCTCTCCGAATGGACCCTGTACACTTAACATTTTTCGTCAGGGTACCTATATGAGCTATAATCTAAACTCCTTTCAGAGGGTTATATAGGGTTCAGGATTTAGGATGTATGCTCTTTAAACAGGGTTATATAGGCAAGTGTATAAGGGAGTATTATAGGGCTTATGAAGGGGATACTAGGAGTTTAGACTATAGCTCGTATATACTCACCAAATTCTTAAAGACGATCTTGCTTGGAGGCCCTAAACCTTAAACCCTATGTGGACTTAGTAAGTAGGTTATAAATGATAAGTGGTGTTGTAAGCAGGCCATTCTGGCCGACCCCGCTTAGGGGACTTAGGGTTTAGGGTCTGGTAACCCCATCTGTAACCTAATTACTTACTACGTCTCCTGAACTGCCAAATGCATTATATGAGGAGTAGACAAAGAGATGATGGAGTCCCAGTAGGGATCCTACAGACAGGGCAAGTCCCGTAAGAACCAATTCGCAGCTCTATTAATTTCTTCCCCGTAAGAATAAAAATCCTCACGTTTAGGGCCCGCAACTACAGGTGGGTAGTTTACCTCCTAAGCCTAAGCCCTCAAGCCCAAGTCAACTTACCATTGCTAAGGGTTCCGAAATTTTCTTAACCTCAAAATGTTCAAATTTTCAAATGACCACCCAAAACCCGAAGTAGTGGTAATCAAACCTAGGTGGGTAGTTTCCATAGTTCTGCCAAGAGGGCTCCAATAAAACCCCTGTACCTTATAGAGGACCCTAAGCCCGTATCCTGTAAAACCGTAACCCTCAAGAAGCACCCCACATCCTACACTCCCCCAAACTAACATGGAAACCCATGTAGCCCCCTTTTAGAAGGGCTGTAGTCTTTGTGGGGCCCCTTTTTGGGTTTCCACGTTAGTTTCCGGGAGGGTAGACCCTAAGCCTCGTACCGGAAGAACCCCAAGCTCCCCCAAACTCCCATACACCCTAAAGCCTCAAGAACCCCAAGCCCCAAACCTTAAACCCTGAAACCCCTAAACCCTATACCCAATTATGATCCAAACCCAAACCCATTATATGATATGATATGGGCTATAATCTACACTCCTAGTATCCCCCTTAATCACCCCTGTGGTAGTTCCCTATATACTCCCTGACATAACCGCCTTTAAGGAGTTTATTTAGACTATGGTTCATAGGGGCAGTGAGCAGTGGGCAAAGGTTGAGAAGGGCAGTGCTGAAGCTGGGACAGGTCTGGTGGATTACACATTAACCTAAAGGGTTCCTGGGTTGTACCCCTAAGGTCGTACCCCTAAAAGGTTTCCCCAATATAGCCCTTATATAACCCTTGTATCCTAAACCCTAAACCCTAAACCCCAAATCCCCCAGAATCCCTGCAAAGGATCCCCGAACTCAGAAATACAACCCTAGGGGTACAAGCCTGAAACTTTTGAAAATCCTGAAGCTTCTAACGCCCACAGCCTCAAATTCCATATCAAGGAGCTCTTTATTGCTGTAGGGGGGATGGACCTAACTTGAATACCCAATCCCGAAACCTGTCATCCCCAACACCCTAAAACACTAAACCCCAACTATAACGCCAATATAAGGCATGATAATAGTTTCCATTTTCTTTTTCCATTATCCCAATATTACACAATTATAACCCCTATATATATATACACATATACACACATATACATATACACATAATCCCCAAACCCTCTGACCCCCAATCCCTAAACCCTTTGACCCTTAACCCTAAAACCCTAAACATGAAAGCCCTCAAACCATAAATCCCTAAACCCCAATCCCTAAACCCTAAACCCTACACCCGAAGCCCTAAAAACCCTTTGACCAAGAAGCTCTTCGGATGCATCCTTGGCACTTGAGGCACTTTGGGAGTGGGGTGCGGTGGATGGAAGAGAGGTTAGGGTTAGGGCTTAGGGTTCAGGGATTAGGGCTTAAGGTACGGGGTTTAGGGATTAGGGATTAGGGCTTAGGGTTTAGGGTTTTAGGGCTTGGGGTTTAGGGTTTCGGAATTAGGGGTGAAGGGGGGCTTAGGGCTGGTTTAGGAATTTGGGTTTAAGGATTAAGGTTTAGGGCTTAGAGTTTCGGGTTTAGAGCTTGGTAATCCCAATTACCTAGAGTTCAGTAATGCTTGGCCCCCTTACTTGTAGGTGGGTATAACCCACAAAACTCTCGGTAATTGCGTTCAAAAGTAAGGTTTGGATGTAGGGGTTTCAACATGCGGGGTTTAGGGTTTGAGGGTTAATGGTTAGGATGTAGGGTTGAAAGGTTTAGGGTTTCAAGATGAAGGTCTTAGGTTTGAGGGTTTAGGACTTGGGGTTTATAAGGTTTGGGGTTGTCATTGCAGGGCCTGTATTCCTAAACTTAAAGTACGGGCGTCTCATCTACGGGCTGAGGGTTCCTGTACGTGTTTACCCCTAAACCCCAACCCCTAAAGGCCTGCGGTTAAGGATTCAGAGCTTAAGCGCCTGAGTGTTGAGTACGTTCTGGCAGGCCAAGATCTGTCTGAGCTTGACTAGCACCTTTTTGATGTTCTCTAAACCCTGAACCCTAGATCCTAAACCCTACACCCAAATCCTAGACTCTAAACCCTAAAACCTGGACCCTAAACCCTAGACCCCCTGAAGGATCCCAAGAATGGAAACCCCCTAATGAATCCCTGATGTTCCCCCATGTAGCAATGGAGCTATTGTTGAGGGATTCGATTTTTTGGATCCTTTAGGGGTCTGGGTAGGAGAATGATGAGTTGGGTCTCATCCACTCATGAGCTGCTAAGCCGCATGAACCCCAAGCAATCCCCTAAACCCTAAACCCAAAGCGTATGGACTAGGAGCGGACCCTGTGCAGCCTTGAGCTACTCACGATCACCACATCTTCGGGGACTGTACGCGTAAGGGGTGCTGCTCCGCATGTGAGCTTATAATCTAAACTCCTAGTATTTCCCTTATTTCGCCCTGTACTACTCTCCTAATCTCCTAAATAACCCCTTTAAGGAGTTTGGACAGTAGCTCACGTGGAGGCGTTCTGGAGCTAGCTGGGAAAATGCAAGCCCCCTGACAGGACGCCAGACTCCTCTTCTCTGAAGTCTGAATCTGAACCTCAGCTCTACGTAGAGTAACCTACAAACCTAGAAAAAATTAAAAGGGTTTTGCACCTTTTATCTTAGGTAGAATAGCCTCTCTCTCTCTCTCTATATATATATATCTAGAAAAAGGTTTAAACGAAGGCATTGTACCTAATGCTTTGGGATATTTTTTTAAAGGGCCTAATCCCAGACACCAGAAAGGATCCAAAAAATGGAACTCCTTAGCCATCCCCTAGGTTCCCCAATGTAGTAATGGAGCCAGTTTGGGGGGGTTCCATTTTTTGGATTCTTAAGGGGGCCTGGGGTGCCAATCTAGACCTAGTTGCTGAGTTCCCTGGCCCCTAAAAAGTGCACACTTTTAATTCTAATGGGAATATGAGAACCCCAATTGTGTAAAGTGTGCCTACCCAGCCACTAAGTAGACAAGTTGCCAGCTGCTCCTCGAATAGAGGGACTTGATGTGGATGCATCGCACCTTTTTCCACCTTGCTGGCTCTGAGTGCAAATTTTAAGGCTTATGATACAGGGCTTAGGGTTTAAGGTCTAGGTTTCTGGGTTCTTGTTGAAATACAATAATCTTGTTTATTGACATTGGGCCCAGGTATCCATAAAAATGTAAAATTTTGTTCTACAAGAGCCCAGGTTGAGGGTTGCAGGCCAAGGGCTTAGGATCAGATTTATTAGGCCTCTTTTTGGCTGTTTACCCAGACCCCCTAAAAGATCCAAAAAATGGAACCCCCTAATAATCCCCTAGGTTCCCCAATGTAGTAGTGGGTTCATATTGGGGGGGGTTCCATTTTTTGGATCCTTTAGGGGGTCTGGGAAGGCTCCGGGAGAACCTGGAGGACATGCTCCGAAAGTATTTACTTGTCATTTGCGTAATGGTAATATCGCCCCATCCTCCATACTGACGTGAAAGCTGCAGCGGGTTCCAAACATCCTAGGCCAGCTTAGAACCCAAATCCCAGTCTTAAAAGCCCCGAACCCTATGTAAAATCTACTCCAGGTGAAATTCTCCAACATCCAATCTGCTCCCAGTGGATGGACAAGCCTCTACCACAACGTCCTAAGCCCTTGGATCCACCCCTATAAGAACCTGGCTTCAATATTGCTGAGATATTATTCATGGGTCCAGGTCTACATAAACATGCAGAATCCTTTAGGATGACCCCCCCACCCTGTAATAGTGGTATAATGGAATTATAAGAGGACCCTAATATAATTACCATTATCCCTTATAGTCACTATTACTGGGTGGGCGGTCCACCTAAAGAATCCCATTTAACAACAAGGCACCTGGGAGGTTCTCAAAATCACCCTCATACCCAGACCCCAGAAAGGATCCAAAAAATGGACCCCCCCTAATAATAATCCTCTAGGTTCCCCAATGTAGTAATGGNNGGGTTCATATGGGGGGGGGGGGGGGGGGCCATTTTTTGGATCCTTTAGGGGGCCTGGGATACTTCCATGGCTGATCTCCACACATTCCTGCATGATCCGACCGGCATCCTAAACCCTCCACAAGGCAGACCAACTAAAGGATGTAAAAAATGGAATCCCTTAAAGGGGTTTATAGGGGTCTATATACGGGTATATAGGGTTTAGGGATTAGGGTTTAGGGTTTAAGATCTAAAAAATGGAACCCTCCAAAAGGACCCGAATTACTACATTGGGGAACCTGGCGGATTATTAAGGGGTTCCAACTTTTGGATCCTTTTAGGGGGTCTGGGAGCACTTTAAATTGGTTCCATTTATTGGCTCCTGTAGGGGGTTTGGGATTAAGAGCTTACGAACAATGACAGCTAATGCACCCAACAAAACGAAGACACTCATCATACAGGCACCCGAAACAAGTCCCCAACCGGAAAAGCTTACATACACCCTCACCCTGCCCTGTACCCTGGGCCCTAAATCAGCAACTATAAACCCTTACCTACACCGCAAGAGGGTGGTTGCTGTTAAGGAATTTCATTGAATCTACTATAACAATGAAGCCTCAGTATGTACTATATACCCATATTTCGGAAACTCAATTTAAGTTCCGCAACAGCAGTAGGCGTACCGAGCTGCTTTCCGGGTGCTGACGGTCCTGCGGGCAGAGGAACCAGGAACAGTGTGTTCCCGTATCAAGTTTCCCATAGCCAGAAATCTGATTTAGCTGAGTTCCTTCACCCCCTAAATAATGTTTCTGCTACTGATTTCATCTACCCAGCAACTTAGTCGAAGAAGCTGGGGCTTAGTGTTTACAGCTTAGCTGGGTCAGGATTTAGAGGCACCAAGTCTCATGCAATCCCTGAAGTTTTTTGACACACCCTGCCTGGAGGATCATGGGGACTTAGTAAGTAGGTTAAGACTGGGCATAAGTGGGCTTACCATATGGTGACAGCGTATAAGGCTTATAAGTATACCAAGTCGCACTGACCCTGCAAGTTAGTACCCAACGCCTTGGAGCTGCATGGGACGCAGCACTACTTAAGTTTGGGCTTATAACCCTGCTCCAGAATGCCCCTGCCTGGCCTTACATAAGGTACCTTAGGTTCAAATGGGTTAGAATAAGCCCGGTCCCAGGAAATTCCCATCCCCCGAAACCTTACACCCCAAGAGCTAAAACCCTGAATCCTAAGAAGCTTGAAGTCCCATATCCCTCCAAGGGTTTAGGGTTTATGGGTTTAGGGTTTAAGGTTTATGGGTTTAGGGTTTATGGGTTTAGAGTTTAGGTTTTAGGGTTTATGGGTTTAGGGTTTATGGGTTTAGGGTTTATGGGTGTATGGGTTTAGGGTTTAAGGTTTATGGGTTTAGAGTTTAGGGTTTAGGGTTTATGGGTTTATGGGTTTAGGGTTTATGGGTTTAGGGTGTATGGGTTTAGGGTTTAGGGTTTATGGTTTAGGGTTTAAAGTTTATGGGTTTA
>CAJNIZ010004858.1:42912-59131 GCA_905231905.1 Symbiodinium pilosum | reverse complement strand
GGGAACCTAGGGGATTGTTAAGGGGTTCCATTTTTTGGATCCTTTAGGGGGTCTGGGAAGGCGTTAGGTTTCCAAGGTTAGGAGGTTTAGGGTTGAGGGCTTAGGGCTTACTTGGAGGTTCATGGGACTTAGTAACTATTCATAACTGGGGTTATAACCCTACTTATAATTGGGGTAACCCCTATAAGGCCATTTAGGGGGGTGAAAAAGTAGGGTTAGAAACCCAAGTATAAGTAGTTACTAAGTCCCGTGAAGCTTCAAGTAGGGGATATCACCCCAATAATACGCAAATTTGCCGTGGCTTTTGACCACCGGTGGATGTGGCAGTGGATCAAAATTCCTGTTCCTCAAATGGCCATGATGAAGCGCAAATTCCCCTATATTTGTCCTTGAAAGCTAGAAGGTCCGTAGATCATTTGCCCAAAGGACCTTCAGATCGCCTCCCATGTGCACCTGCTGCCTTTCACACTTGCCTGCTGTCCTTCGACTGTGCTCTAGCGATGATGTGGGGCGTTTTCTCTCCTGAACTTGCTTTGGCCACATAGCTACAAATTCTAAACCCTAACCCCCCCTGGCATGCTTAAGTCTTTACCCTAAACCCTAGACTCTAAACCCGAAGCCATACCTGGGAAGTTACCAGTCTTATTCCGGGCATATAAAGGCTGTACATTATCAGCTCCTAAATCACCACCTCTATACCACCATACTACCCAAGGTTCTCCTGAATTCGTCGAATTTACGGCCAACTAAATCTAGTACAGAGGGAGCCTAAAACCTCTAAACCCTAAACTCAGCGGAAGCCTTAGGGGCGTGGTGCCGCAGGGAGGGGTGTGTTAGGAGAACGCATGATGACAGGATCAGGGGCGGCTATATACCAGCTGGGGGTTTAGGGTTTGGGGTTTTTGGGTTTTCTCCAATTTGGGGAACTCGTCACACCGTAAACCTTTAACCCTACATGCTAAATTCTAAACCCCAAACCTTTAACCCGAAAATCCTAATCTATTTGTTGGAATCCTGCTGTAGTTGCCCCAGGCTTGAGGAGGGGGCTTTCTTAATTCGAGGCATGGAATGCTGCCAGCTAGGTAGGTACAGAGGGTGTAGGGCTTAGGGCTTCAGGTTTAACGTTTGGGGCGTGGGGTTGGGGTTTAGGGCTCAGGGTTTAGGGTGCAAGCTAGGTAGGTATATTGCGAAACACTACTCCCAGACCCCCTAAAAAAACTTAAAAATGGAACACCGAAAAAATGATCCCACTACAACCTTGAAGAACGGGGATTGCAGGGAGGGTCCCATTTTTGGATCCTGTAGGGGGTGGGGGTCTGGGACTGACCACTTGGTTCTAAGTTGGGCTTTCCCTGTCTTTGTCTGCAAAGCCCTCCCACATTATGGCTTCCCCTACTACCCGTCCTCTATATAGGAAGGTTTAGGGTTTAGGGGTTAAGGTTTAGGGATAATGACTTCCCCTACTACCAGCCTCTATACTACCCCTATAAGTTCAATTTGTTATTTTGGGACAATTAAGCCTAATGAAGGTTAATTAAGGGGCAACCTAGGCACGGTAGTATCGGGGGGCGTATAAGGCGCATGATCTTGGCTGCAAAGCTCTACAAAAACTTGAGGTTACTGGAGGCAATGAGTTCCTACAGAGACGCCTTTGCAGGATATGAGCCAGGGGTTTAGGGTCTCATAAGTCAACCCATGTATAAGTAGGGTTATGAGCCGTTTCCCAGACCCCCTAAAGGATCCAACAAATGGAGCCCTTTAATAATGTCCTAGGTTCCCCAATGTAGTAATGGGTTCATCTTGGGGGGGTTCCATATTTTGGATCCTTTAGGGGGTCTGGGTTGTAGGTAGTCACTAGCTCCTATGAGCCTTCAAATAGACTGCTGAAGGCCTGGTCCTGATAAGGTCGGGGATGTGCAGAAAGCACAAAAGTGAGTTTGGTAGTGAGTCTGGTAGGGTGTTTGGGAATGTAGTCCGTTTGGGAGTGTGGTTGCTAGTGTGTTTTGAAGTGTGTTTGGTAGTGCGTTTCCGGTGTGTTTGGTAGTGTGTTGGGAGGTCCGTTTGGGGCCTCGATCCCCAAGGGACCACCCCAAGAGTCCCCAGACGGACTCCCAAACACACTCCCAAACATACTACCAAAATCGCGGTTTAGGGTTTAGGGTTTAGGGTTTAGGGTTTTCATTCTCCAGGTTTTCCGGAGTTAACAGCCTAAAGGCCTTCATAAAAATAGACCCTGAACCCTACACCCAAACTTCGTGGGCCCCCCACGTCCATCGTTTCATCGTGGCCGCCACGAAGCATAGCGTCTGCTGCCTTTTAAGGTCTTTGTGTTAGAGCTGAATGTAAAAGTTTAGGGACTATCATAGAGGTTATCAAGGGGGATGCTCGGAGTTTAAAGCCATATCCTATCTACTTAAGGGGGACTATAGGGGTTTAGAATTTAGGTTTCAAGGCAAACCCTATACACCCAAACGTTCTACACCCCAAAACTTTCCTCAGTCCTAAAGAAACATGGGCGTTCTCAAAAACAGTGGTCCTTCTGATATACCCCTTCCTACCAAAGGGAATAGGTCCCAAGGCGAAGAACAAATTAGGGTTTGGCGAGTGGAGCTGCTCTCTACATGCTAGTTTCGCAAAATGAGGGACCCCATCATAGACCCCAATATACTATAGTCCTTATTACGGGGGCCCCCCAAAAGATACCCACTGATTTTAGGAAACCCCCAAATCAAGCGCGTGTAGCGCCTGATGGGCTGGAGGGGCTAAGTTTAGGCTTTAGGGTTTAGGGCTTAGGGTTTAGGGTCTCCCGTCGAAGCAGCTGCAGGCAGGCAATGGGAGCCGGTACATCTAAGTGTTGTTACTTTGGGCTGGGTTTAGGGTGTAATGTTGAGCCAAGTAAGATACTATATGTTTCATGAAGTACGGGGAGACTCTTACTCCAGATGGGGCCCTAAACCCCAAACTCTAAAACAAACACAGGGGGCTATAGTAATGCCATCGAAACTACGACCCACCTTGTTTCTCAAAAAGAAATTCTTCTTTTGGGAGTCCCTAAGTTTCGGGGTTTAGGATTTAGGCTGTAGCTCAGGTGCTTGGGATTGCATGTGAAAACTCGAAATGGGGGAAGTCAAGTCAGAAACACAATTTCATGGGCCGAAGCCTTGGTTTTGGTGCCCTCATCTATGGCACCATGGATTTGGGGTTAGGTTCGGATTTAGGGTTTCAGGTTTAGGATTGAGGTTGGGGTTGAGGCTAGGGTTTGGGGTTGAATCTTAAAGTACAGTTCATGCTTGCAAGTTCTTTTGAGAATGGCGCAGTCTCATTGTCTTCTCTTTTCTACTACTGTCAGAAGCAGCGGGCACCAAAAGGCATACGGCAATTGCATGTTTTTGAAGCCCACACCCTTCAGCCAGAATCCACGAAACATTCTAAGTGCTTGGGTCATCTGAGCCGAACTCTTCTCCACATAAGAGGATACACGGTGTATCCAATACACCCAAGACAGCCCAATCTCCCTTCGCAAGGTTCCAGCTTGGCGCGCAATACTGAGAGCTAGTCCTGCATCGGATTTTAGAAGCCCTGCTTGAGAGTTCATGGGACTAAGCAATTGTTGGTAACTGGACTTATAACCCTACTTACCGCTGTATGGCCGTGATATCACACATAGGGTTCTAAGCCCAGGATGCAGCTACTAAGTCCCATCAACCTCCACGTGAATCTTGATCCCACAACCGACCCTGCACAGTATTTAGCCCTATACCCCAACCCAGACCCTGTAAAGGATCCAAAAGATGGGCTTCACCCTAATCATCTCCCCATTTTCTCACATGTAATACAAAACCGGGCCGATGTAACATAACACCTGCACCAAGAGAACCCTAGCCCCCGTAATGGGATCATCCCTCCCAAAAAGGCTTTAGCTTGACCATTTAATGGACCGTGGAGCTAACCCCACAATCTGCTTCTGCTTCACTTGGAAGTGATGAGTCCTGTTGTAAAGGGACTTTACTGGGAACCCCAAATAGGGAACCCCAAGAATATAGTAGGAATATAATAGGAACATACCTAGCAGGGTCCTTATATTCTATCACATTCCTACTATATTCTTAGGGTTCCCAATTTGGGTTTCCCAGTACAGTCCCTTTATGTTGCTACTCTGCTATGAACCGCCTCTGAAGCGAAAACATGCGAATTGGTTCGCTTAGGGAATCTGGGTAACCCTGTACCCAAACGTGCAAAACCTTGCCCCGTCTACTTGGAGGTCCATGGGACTTAGTAAGTACTTATAATTATACCCCGAACTGCCCTCATAGGGGTTCCCCAACAAGTAGGCGTACAAGACTGGTTAGAAACAGTTCCTACATCCCTGGACCTCCAAGTAAGCACCTCTCCGACTCCTCCCCAAAACAGAGCGACCCTTCCTGGTATATGAGAGCGCCCACATGATATAGGGCAATTCTTACGTAGACCAAACTACTGTAGTCCTTAGCATAGGTGTCCAGGGGATTCTTGTGTACACCCAAATGCTGTAGTCAGTCCTTAGTATGGGTACCCCCCCGAAACGGGACTACCAATTTTTGGCAACCCCCAGATGACTTGTTTCTAGAATCGCTTTCGACAAGGCCGGATCCCTCAGTACAGCCCTTGTCTTGGGAAATCCCCAGCCCAAACTATGTGACCGGTTCGCATTAATGGTCCGCCCAACTGGACACAAAAAAAACATAAAAGTATACATATATATATATACACATTTTCTAGACCCTGAACCCCACAATTCTTCCTAAGGTCGTGAAAGAACTCACCGAAACCCATGATCAAACCCCAAAGGGTTCCTGGTGCCCCCTACGCCGTAACTGAAGCCTGCCGATGATACGCCTAACTGGGCCTATGTAACTTACCCCCCACCCCTCCCCCAAATATCCAACTGGGCCTATGTAATTTACCCCCACCCCTCCCCCAATTATCCGGCTCAACCCTAAACCTCAAAGCCCTAAACCCTAAGCCCTAAAGATCTCCCTACATGAGTGGCTGTCCAAATTATGGTCCCTTTTTGGATCCCTATTATAATACGGTACCTACTATTTAGGATACCCAAAAAAGGATCATAATTTTGACAACCACCCATACTAAACCCTGAACCCTAAACCCCATATATCGCCTCTTAACCCGAAATTCCGTGGGCCTCTTGACGATCGCAGAAGGCTTGCCCCAATGTCACGCATTGCTCGCAAGCATTTTTCCCTTGGGAAACAATTATGAGAGCAGCGTTTAAGGCTTAAAGGTTAGAGTTTAGGGCTTTGGCTTTAGGGCTTAGGATGTAGGGTTAAGGGGTTTAGGGCTCAAGATTTACGGCTTAGGGCTCAGGATTCAAGCCTTAAAAGTCTTAGCATTCTCCGAAGCACGGGGCTGTGCAGAAAAAGCACGGGACTTCGAAACTTGTTGGCCAAAAAACACCTGGCTGCCTACAGACATGCGAGAGCACGAAGTGGGGGTTTCCCTAAATTCGGGGTACCCTAAAATGGTTATGGAGGGTATTATATAGGGGCTATATAGGGTTCAGGGTTTAGGGTTTCCCTAAATTCGGAGTACATACCTTCGGGGGTCCCCACAATAAGCACTGTAGTATTATGGGGTCTTTATTGTGGTCCTCCTATTTAGGGAAACTACCAAGTCTTGTCCAGCAACCGAATTTCGGAAACATTAGATTAGACGTGGAGATGGAGCTGTAAAAAATCGTAGCAGCAGCGGACAGGTAAGACACTGTGTCGATGCTCTTCTTCGGCGGCTTCTTGTACAGGCCACCCAAAATTCACCCCTGAATCTTGTTGAGTTCCAGGTTTTCGTTGTCAGGCAAGTTGGTCTTCAGCTGCTGCTGCAACATGGCTTCGGAGTTTTGGCCTGTTGCTGTTGCATTCGTCTGCTCGCTCATGACGACGATGGTCGACCACCAGTATGAGTTGGGCACGTTAAACCCAAAAACCTACATCCTAATCTGTGTCTGTTCTGCGCGGAGGTCAGATTTTCAGGCTCAGAGACCTACGGTTGCCATTGTAGAACAAGCTTGATATTTGTGAGCTGATTCGGACTAGAAACTGTTCAGCATGTTTAGGGTTTAGGGCAGAAGTAATCTAATAAGGGATCTTGGTAACCTCAGACCACCCAACGACTATCAAATGCCTGAATGTCCTTGTTTGGATGGGCCAAACCTTCTGATTGACAAGGGATTTTATGCCTTTTGAAGGTCCCATGCTCTGCACTGAACTCCTCTGCAAGATCCTGTAAAACAGGCAGACATGGCTTTCCTTCCGTGCTATGTTGCTTGGTTTAAAACGTATACTCTAAGTCATAATAGTAGGGATCCAAATCCTCTACGGCATGTTCCTCTATTAAGATGCATTGGGGCTCTATGGGTTCCCGAGAGCATCCGTGGTCTTGCGGACTTGTGTTTCTTATACGAATGAAGCGATCGATTCTTGAGGCCCCCGCCTGGGATCTTTTAAGGGTTATCTATGTCATGATCTAGATCCAACTGATTAACAAGCCTGAATGGTGCTGACGGCGTCCCTATTTGGAGGTCGCTACCAGGAGGATCACAATATACTGTGGAGGCAGGAAATCTTGCATCCCTTAGAACCCCCCACCCCCCTGGAAATGTTGCAACTAATTGGCCCCATCCACGCTCTTGGGGTCCACAATACTGGGGTCCTCCATTCCGTAGACCCTAAACCCTAAACCCCTGACCCTAAACCCCTAAACCCTAAACCCTTGATCCCTATGCAAAGTCTCAAGTCCTGCAAAGGCGCGTCGAAGATACCGAGTCATTGTCGAGGAGGCAACAGTATTCCCTTTGACGCGAGCCTGCAAAAGCTTGTGTCTTAACCCTAAACCCTAAACAAAAAACACTAAAACCTAGACATTAAACCCTGAACCCTAAACATTAAACCCTAAACATTAAACCCTAAACCCTAAGGGTTGCGGGAGGGCACCTGGATTACGACCCCATTTGAGCTATAGCCTAAACTCCTAGTATGCCCCTTACTACTGGAGCATCAATTGGAAAAGAAAATGGAACATGAAATGGAAACTGCTCTAAATAGGGTTAATTATGTAGGGGATTATAGGGGCTATAGTCTAATCGCCTAGTATGCCCCTTAAAAACCCCAATAATACTCCCTATGTAATCCCCCCAAAGATGGGGTTACACGATTTCTGAACTTGTACAACTTCTCCCGATACGGATTACTCAAAACCGGCTAAACAGTTTCCATACATACTGGAGGACCCCAATATAGACCCCAAACCGCTATAATCCGTATCACGGGACCCCTGCAACCCACCCCTAATACACCCCCAAACCCTAAACCCTAAACGGAAACTCCTATCCTCAGGATTGACATCACAAATGTCCAGCACAGATTTTAGGGTTTAGGGTATAGAGGGCCGTAATATGTAGGCGGACCAAATGAGTGCAGGCTGCTTGGAGGTTTTTGAGTCTTAGTAGCTACGTGTAACTGTACTTATACTCTCTTGCCCAATAACCAGTGCTAAAAAAAACAACTCTATTATAGAGACCCGAAAAGGAAGCCCAAAAAGGTTTAAGTTCTTCTATTGGCTAAGTAAGTATAAGCTTACTAATGATAGTCCCCCTAACTGGCCTCATGTAGGCTACCCGATTTCCAAGCTGGAGGTCATAGGCCCGGTTCCATGTAGTTAGTAGGTCCCATGAGCCTCATGGGTTCCCCTACTACCCCCCCTCTATACTACCCCCCTAGGTTCCTGGCACCAATCCAGGCCTTGGAATTTTTCCAGCATGGCGCTATGTATGATAAGGACCAGCTGATCCTGGCACAAGAACATTCCCAAAGGGCGTCTGCATCGTTGAATCATTCACAGCGCTGATCAAGAACCTATAGACCTTGCTCGCGGAATCACGACATCCGCATCCGGACGACTGCAGATTGTGATGCGCTCATGGCAAAGGCGGAAGCCACATGAGGCAAGCCATCCATTGCAAGGCCTACACAGGTTGTCGGATTGCACATTCGCAACGACAGGCCTTGATGTAGGCCTAATTAAGGTCAACTAAAGGGGGGGACCTAGGGGCTAGTTTAGAGTGGGGTAGTAGGGGAACCCATGAAAACCACGTGGTATGGACCAAGGCTTCTCGTTGCCCGGACCTTCAACGGTTTGGGCTGTTTCCAAACATAGAGGCCTTAGGTTTAAGGATTTAGGGTTTTGGGTACGAGGTTTTGGGTACGAGGCTGCCCCCAAACCGTATCTGAATTACAGGAAATCGACAAAAAGAAGCAGAATTTGTTGGAAACCACAAGCTCTTGTCCGCAGAACCTCCGGGTATGAGTAGTTTTGAAGTCCCATAGCCTCCAAGTAAAATCCTTAACTCCAAACCCCTAATCCAGACCTCCGATTAATAAACCCCCTGAGCTTAATGGGGATTATAACAGGGATCCTAATACTTAGGCCCTTAAAAGGAACGGGTTTATTAATCATTGGTCCACTATACCATAGGCTCCAAGTGAACCCTTAGCCCCAAGCCCCTAGACCCAAAGCCCCAATCCCTGAAGCCTCATGCCTCCCCGCTCCAGACTTTGCATCTTAATGGTGTCTCAGGTGGAAAGAACCCATGTTTAGGGTTTAGGCTTTAGGTTTTTGGCTCTACTGTTACAACTCCCCAGAATTTTCAAAGGGGTTTAGGCTTTAGGTTTTGGGCTATAGGGTTACAGTGCCCCAGAATTTTCTCGATATAGACTCCCCCACTAGCAATTGCAATTCTAGTTCTCCATGGGCTTAGCACTTTCCGGGAAATCGCAAAGTCATTGTAACAACGACCCAAAATCTTAGCCCACATTACCCCAGGAAGAAAAAAGGATCCTTTTTTCATAAATATAAGGCATCCAATACCCCAAAAAGTATAAAGGATCCCTAACATTGATCCAGGAATGTCACTGTCAATCTTTTTCCTCGCCTTAGCAGCCCCTGATATGGAATACTATTTGAACCGCAAGCCATGGGAAAGACATCCTGAGAATTTTCTTGATGAGGCCAAGGCTAGCTGAGGGGGTCCCCTAAACCCTATAAAACCCTATAGACCCTATAAAGCGTGTAAAACCTATCAACTCTAAACCCTAAACCCTCAACCCTAAACCCTATCAACCCTAAAAACCCTAGGAACCCTAAAAACCCTAGGAACCCTAAAAATTGTAGGAACCCCAAAAACCCTAGGAACCCTGAAAAATCCTAAACCTAAATCCCTTGACCCCGGCTTCCTCCCGAATCTAAGCCCTTCCAACCCGAAATACTTAAGGCTTAGGGTTTAGGGTTTGGGGTTAGGGCTAACCCTAAACCCTAAACCCCTAAACCCTAAACCCCTAAAGCCCAAACCTAAACCCCTAAACCCCTAAACCCCTAACCCCTGAACCCAGATGTACATAAACCCCATGATTCCGCAGAGGAGCGGGAGCAGGGTCCTAAACCCTAAATCCTGAACCGCCTATTCTATGTAAGGTGTATAGCAGCCCTAAACCCTAGCAGTGCAAGGCCCCTAAAATCTTTAGGGCTTGAACGGCGGTACGAAACAACAGGCTTAGCGCTTCCCTGGAGAGACCCTGGAGAGTGGTAATGTACTATTTCCCCCGACTAATCCTGGGAAATCTTTGGACCCCCCTAAACCCTAAACCCTAAACCGTATGAGACCATACTTTTCCCCTCAACTTTGGTCTAAATGGCTAGTGGCGTACCAGGTAGTGGGGGTCCTGGCGGTGTCTAGGGAATAAGTGTTTAGGGTTTAGGGGTCTAGGGTTTGGGTTTAGGGTTAAGCCCATTACAAGCTTATAACTAAGTCCCCGAAGCCATCTAGGCTCCTTGAAAGTAAGCCCCGCCCCCCCCAGCTTGGGAAACTCTAAACCCTAAACCCTAAAGCCTGAACCCTCATCCCTAAATCCTACCCCAAATCCTGGAATCCTAAACCCTAACCAAACACTAAACCCTGAACCCTTATCAACTCCCAGAGCCTTAGAGCCCCCCCTAAATTAAGCCATAGTCTAAACAACTAGTATTCCCCGTAATACACCCATAGTAATTCCCTATATAACCCTTTCGATAGCCTCCTTTAAGGAGTTTAGACCCTAAACCCTAAACCTCAACCCTATATACCTTATATTATATAATCCCAAGTATGACCCTCTTTAAGGAGCTTAGACCGTAAGGTTTTACGGCAAGCCTTGAGTAGCCTAATGATCTGCTTCACGTCGTACTGCACAGCCCTTGGGCTTCAGGGCTTGCAGGTTTAGGGTTTAGGCCTTAGGGTACGCAGGATTGAGGGTGTAGGGTTCAGGGTTTAGGGCTCAGGACTCAGGGCAGGGTTTAGGGCTTAGGCCTTCAAGGATTCGGGTTTCTCTTGAAGATTTCTCGGTATGGTGTGTTCTTGGGGGCCCCTAGCCCCTAAACCCTAAACCCATTACGTAGGGTTTCTGAATCAACCTTGCTGTTCTTCCCGCATAAGAGTTCTCGTGTAAATCTTAGACAAAGGTACCCACCTCTGAACTCGGTTTAGGGTTTAGGCTTTGTGGCTTGCTTGGAGGTTTTTGGGTTAATCAGAATCTGGTTCTAACTGTACCCTCAATAGCAGCTCCCTAAGTGCCCCAATATGGCGATTATTGGAAGCAATGGGAAATTCTGGCTAACAATTGAGGTCTACGTACCAGTTATAATTGGGTCACAAATTAGTATACCCTGAACCTCCAAGTACGACCCTCATCCCATCACCCCGCAACGCCCAAAGAAGGCCTGCTGAAGGGCTTTTTCAGGCTAATTTTGGCCCTACTTGGGGCTGGGGGGGGGAAAAAGGTTCGGGTTTAGGGTGGGGTAGTATGGGCTCCTATGAAAGGACTCCTTTCGAGGTGTCCCAGACTAAATAAGAAATGCCCAGTTTCCCCTTACTGACTCATAGTCGCGAAGTGAGAAGCCTGGATTCAAAATGCAAAGGATCTATGATTGTAGAGCTGAAGCCCTTAACCCCAAACCCTGAGCGAAAAGCCAAGTCAATTCGTGCAGCGACCCCTTCATTGCCGGTCCCCATGGAGCCCAATACCCCTCAAGTCAGGAATAGATGAGGACATATGGGATTCAGAGTTGAGGGTGGGATACTTTGGGATGTGTAGGGATATACCGGGAGTGGACAAAGTGGAAGCAACTGTATTTTCTAGGGTTTAGGGTGCCCAGGGACCCCAATTTACCCTTCAACTAAGAAATATACGTTTAAACCAGACCTGGGACGCAACTATCATGCAGGAATTGGTATGGGTATGCCTTGATTGGGGTGTTTTGGGCCTTTCCTCTGGGTCCAGCATCATGTATGGCACTGGTTGAGGCAAAGGAGCCTCCGATTCCTACTACTACTACTACTACTACTACCACTACCACTACTACTACCACTACTACAACTACTACCGCCACTACTACTGCGAGTGCCACCAGTACTATTACTATTATTCGTATTTCCATTCTTAGTACTATACCCTAAAACCCAAGCCCTGAGCCCTAAATCCTAAACCATATACCCTAAACCCTATAGATGTTGAAGCCTGAAGTGTGCTCTGAGTTCTGGACAGCTGCAAATACGGCCTGTCGGGGGACTTAGAGCCTACTTGGAATGTCACCGGACTTAGCAAGTAGGGTTTAAGGTTTTAGTGTTTTTGGTTTGGGTTTGTGGTTTCAGGCCAGGGGGACTTAGTAAGCAGGTTATTAATGGGGATAGCGGTCACTATAATACGGCTTGCGGGGATTATGAGTATACTTGCCAAGTCGCCCTGGCCCTCCAAGTAGCCTCACCTCACAACACCTAACATGGAAGATTCGAACTGTTGTAAACAATGCTATAAGCAGACATGGAAGTAGTTATAAACTGAATCCCATGAAGCCCCAAGTCAACGTCTCATATCCCCTTCTAAACACCTGTTATAGGGTCCGTGACAAGGGCTCCCAGTATGTTAGGTATAAGCCTGCAGCACAACCTGCAGGTCTTTTTGCTTGTAGGGTTCAGGGCTTACTTGGAGGTTCAGGGGACAAAGTGACTACTTATGATTGGACTTAACTTTAATCCTTCTTACAACACCCCTAAGCCACGCTGGCTGTGAAGGAGGTACTCCACATAAGTAGGGTTTTAAGCCCAGGTATTAGTAGTTATTAGGTCCCTCAAGGCGGGGTTTAGGATGTCGGCTTCAAGGTCTAGGGTTCAGGGTTCAGGATCTCCGTCGCGTGGTTTGGGGCTTCGGGTTTAGGATTTCCGTCTTACGGTTTAAGGCTTGGGGGCGGCGCCTGCCCTGCTCCTTCAGGAACCCCGAAATTCTGAATGTTTGCAGCGAGCGTTGGAGATCTGATTGTCCTCTCTGCTTCACGGAACATCAAAACCAAGAAATGTTGTCGTTGCAGTGGTACTTTCTCCACGGTTCATCTTGCATCCATCTCTAGACATCCTGAATCCTAGCCACGAAATCCAGTCGAGTAGCATTTTTGTGGATTGAAGCAAGCAAGATGATATTCTTCTTGCAGTATAGCATAACCATCTCTAACCAAAATGAGGTCGCGTGTGGGGCGTTCTGTCCTTGCTGTGGAGCACCGAAAAGCATGGCAGAGCCAGTCGCCTCCTCATACTGATATTAAACACCGCCCCTCCCTGAACAGGGTGTAGGATTTAGGGCCTAAACCCTAATTTAGGGATTAGGCATTGAATATATAGATGTGCACCCAAAAAACAATGCAGCTGTTACCCGGGGAGTGGTGCACAAGCTAGGCTTCCATACATACTTTCATGCCATGCCGAGCAGGGATGTGGGGTTTATTTAGGGGAAAATCGTTTTATACGGGTTATATAAGGATAAAATAGGGATAATGGAAAGGACAATGGAAACCACTCTTTACGGTTCATTTAGGCCATGTCCTCAGGGCTTAGGGGGTTTTAGGGGTTTAGGGCTTAGGACTTAGGGCTTAGTTTTGAGTACCCCTACAAAAGAAAAGGATTCTGTAGTTGCAGAAGGAACCTATGACAACCCTGAACCCCAAATCTCGAAACCCTGAGTCCTAAACCCTACCTGGACCTCAAAAGCACTTAGAATAATGGCCCCGAACCTTATAAAAAGAGCCAAGAAAGCCGTTCATTCTACAGAGGGGCTCAGGAGCCCTAAACTTAGGTCAACCCGCCCTACAGTAATAGCACTTAGATACGGCTTGGGTTATTCCGCCTTACAGTAACTGTTACCACAAGGGGTAATAGGAATTATAATAGCCCCTTAATAAGGCCCCCTTTAAGGACAGCTCCTGGGTGGGGGAATGACCCAAGATACGGAGTTAATAGGGCCGTAAGATACCTACAACCGTCCTTTGTGCTACCCGTTACTGGATGGGGGATTGCCCCAACCCTCAAACCTAAACCCCCAAACCTTGAAACCCCAAACCACCCCAAAACCTAAACCCCTGAAGCCGCAAACTCCCAACCCCAAACCCCTAAACCCTTAAACCCCTAAACCCCCGAAGCAGCAAACCCCCAACCCCAAGCCCCTAACCCCCAAAACACCCTAAAGACCTAAAACCACTAAACCCTAACACCCCTAAAGCTTAGACCCCTAAAACCCCTACACCCTTGAACCCCCTAAAGACCCTTAAAACCTGATGAAATCCAAGGGGCTGAAGTTGGAAGATGCCAGGAAGCGAGATGAAAGGGAAACCCAAGCCTAGGTTGAGGATTCTATAGGGATTATATAGGGGTATTTTGGAGTTATGAACTATAATCTAACTTCCTTAAAGGGGGTTATATGGGGGATTATATACAGGAGTATTATAGGGTTTTGGGGATACTAGGAGTTTAGACTAGGGACTATATAGGGTTTATATTCGGGTTATATACGGATACTGGAAAAGAACATGGAAACTTCTATATAGGGTTTAGGGTTTGGGGGGTTTAGGGTTTACTTTTTAGGGCTGGGGGGCTTAGAATTTAGTTTTTAGGGTTGAGGGCTAAGGGTTTAGGGTTAAAGCTTTCCGGCTTAGGGTTGAGGGTTTAAGGGTGTAGGGTTCAGGGTTTAGGTTTACAGTTTAGGGGTTAGGATCTAAGGTTAAAAAATCATTTATCAGGGTTTAGAGTTTCGGGTGCAGGGTTTGAGGAGCTTAGGTCCCTTATGGAGCTTTTGTATGCCAAAGTTAAAGCCAGGATGACATTCAAGAACAGTCGAGGTTTAGGGTGTACGATTTACGGCTTTGGACGTACGGATTCTGCGGATTTCTAGCTGAGGTGTTTGACTTTGACAAAATTCAGGGCTAAGTCTAAGCAGTAGTACTTAGTGCTCTGTTCATGTAGGAATGAAGGTTAGTTATATAGGGGTTAATTATAGGGTATGTATTTCTTCAGCTCCGCTTTCATGTTGTTGACCATGGACTTTGTGCTGGCCCCAACTTTGGCATCTGGGGGTTTCCCCAAATTTGGGGTACCATTCCGGGGGTCCCTATAGTAAGGTTTCTGAGCATCTTGAACATCAGAGATATCTTACGCCACCTGGAATGCCAAAGAGGCATCGTGATGTTGACAAATTGGGAGCAGCTAAAGAGGCCACAGACCAAATTATGACCCGATTGGAGCACTGTGGGACTTCGTGACTACTTCTAATTCTAACCTGGCTTATAATGCTTTTTGTAGTACCTCCAAGGGGCCTTACTTGTGCAACCCAATAATAAGCAGGGTTAGAGGTCCATCTAAAATGCGTTACTAAGTAATTGTGAACCTTCAAGTAATCGTCCTTGGCACATTTCCGGGACACGCAAAAGCCATCATTATCCTTTGAGCTTGTAGAGTTACCGGTGAACTTCAGTGTGTCAAGGTCAGTTACACCCTGAACCCCTAAACCCTAAACCTTGAACCCTGACCTCCTAAACCCTAAAGGCTCAGCATTTTAGGGTCTCGAGCTTCCTGAATAAGGCTACAAGTTGGGTACTGCCCCGCCCGGCAGTAACAGTCTATATTAGGGGTCCTATTAAGGGCTATATATAACCATATAATAGTTATTATCCAACTGTTAGTGAGGGGGGCAGTACCCAAGCTACAAGCTTCAGTACTAGCCGTGGCAAGCTGCCCCAGTATGTTGACTAGCACATCGGACTTGAGCATTATCCCAGACCCCCTAAAGGATCCCCAAAAATGGAGCCCCTTAATAATCCCGTAGGTTCCCCAATGTAGTAACGCGTTCATATTGGGGGGGTTCCATTTTTTGGATCCTTTAGGGGGTTTGTGATTGCGGCTGTGCTCAGGCCACTCTCGATCTCATTTAGCTAGGACCATCATATTGGTAATCTCTCAGGCTCCAGCCCTAAGCCCTAAACTCTAATCCGTAGCAGCCTATTAAACAGGGGTTCAGGGCCGACTTTTGAGAGGTTTCAAGTGCGAGGCGTAACAGTGTCTTGAGGCCTCTATTCTAGCTTTAGGGTCTAGGGTTGAGGGTTTGGGGTTTAGATTGGGTCCCTCAGGAACAGTTGGATAATAATTACAATAGGGTTATATATAGCCCTTAATAGGACCCCAAATATAAACTGTTACTGGGGGTGGGGCAGTACCCAAGCTTTAGAGGTTAAGGACAACTACAGAGGGTGGAGTGACTCATAGAATCTCAAGCTACCCTCCCTGCCCCACCGTTATTATCCCCTCATCTTCCGCTTACAGAATTCCGCACTTGTGTCTAAGGTCAAAAGTAGGGGCACCTAATATGGGCTCTTGGGCCTTTTAGGGGGATTCTGGTGACCCTTTGGGGTATATAGAAGGTATAAAAAGGATCCCAGGGAAAGTGCCCATACTAAGGGCCCATATTTCCAACTTTAGATTTTGTTTCCCTCTGCTCTTAGAGGCTCTGGATTCATGAATCGCGGAAACCCCGCAACAAATCCTTATGGGTCTCCTAACCAGCCCCCCCCCCCGCCCAACCCACTAATCCTCAGTTCCTCCTGATGAAACCTAGATAAGCCTAATTAGATAAGGGGGAGAGTAATGCAGGGGGTGTGGTGAAGGAAAACACCGGATCCCGCAAAAACCCGGAGCCCCACACCCTTCAACCTCAACCCTAGGGATATAGACAAAGCACGAGTGTTATGTGTAACAGTAGTGACCTACCATAAAGGGCTAAAGGACCATAGGATATTACATGACATGAGCCATTGTCTAAAC
>CAJNIZ010004856.1:3217-14603 GCA_905231905.1 Symbiodinium pilosum | reverse complement strand
GCAAAAGGGTTTGGGGTTTGGGATTTAGGGTTTGGGGTTTAGGGTTTGAGGTTCAAAGGTTTAGGGTTTAGGGTTTAAGGTTTAGGGTTTAGGGTTGAGGGTTTAGGTTGGGTACTGCCCCCACCCAGTAACAGTCTAGATTAGGGGTCCTATTGAGGGCTATATATAACCATATTATATTTATTATCCAGCTGTTACTGAGTGGGAGCAGTATCCAATGTTTAGGATTTGCGGTCTGGGGTTTAGGGTTTGGGGGTTTAGGGGTCTGGGGTTTAGGGGCTTTAAGTTTAGAGTGCACGTGGAGGTTCGGGGTTGCATTTCTAATTCAACATTATGAACCCCCCAAGTTCATGGGGTTATGATTGGGTCACAAGTACCAGTTATACTTGGGGTATAATTAACCTGAAACTCCACGTAGGAGTTGCAAAAAGAGACCTTCAGAGTTTCTACGGGCTTGGCTGTGGAGCTTAGGGCTGAAACCCTAAACCCTAAACCCCTAAACCCTAAAACCTTCTTTTCTTTTCAGCGGGTGTTGCTTCGGGTGCCTAGACTGTGGGGCTGGGGATTTAGGGCTTCCGGTTCGCCTGGGACGGGCCTCAGGGTTTAGGGTTTAGGATTTATGGTTTAGTGTGTAGTAGGGCACAGGGCTTGAGACCTGGAACTCCAGATTTTTGTGTTAGAGAGGGTGGTTTTAAGAGCTAAGGGTCAGGGGGGAGGATTTACAGCTTGGCGTTTAGGGTTGGAATTTGAAAAAGAAGTTTAGTGCTTTGGACGAATAGGTCAGATCCCACGCTACCGTCCATAGACCCTAAAGTCTAAACTCCTTAAAGAGGGGCGAGATAAGGGATTATATTAGGGGAGTATCATAGGGGCTATTAAGGGGGATACTAGGAGTTTAGACTATGACTCATATATTAGTTAGCGTTTAGGGTTTAGGGTTCGGGGCCAGGAGAACCTAGCAAGTAGGTTCATAATTGGGCTAACGAGTGTTACTATATGGATTACAGGGGTTCTTCACCTATTTACTATGTCCCCCTGACCCTCCAAGTAAGTCTATAAAGCCTAAGCCCTACACCCTAAACCCTAAACCCTTTAAGATCCACAGGCGAGCGTGATCATGTTCCTGCTAGTGTCCTTTGCGCAGGCGGGATGGTCGTGCCTGGGCTCAAGTGGTTGAGGGTTTAGGGATCAGGGTTTTTTCGGTTCTGGGTTTAGGATTTAGGGTTTGGGGTTTAGGCTTGAGGGTTTAGGAATTGAGGTTCGAGGCTTCAGGGTTTTGGGGGTTATGGTTTAGGGTTTAGTAACCCTTAATAACCCTTATTGTAGCCTCCTATAATACATAATCCCCTAGTTATCCCCCTTTAAGGAGTTTAGGTTATAGCCCATGGGGTTGAGGGGTTAGGGTATAGTGGCTGCGGTCTTAGCATTCTAAGGGTAGAAGTTTCAAAGTTAGAAGTATGGGCCCCTAATATGGGGCTCTAGGCCTTTTAGGGGGATTCTAGGGACTGTTAAGGGTACATAGAGGGTATATAGTAGGTATATGAGGATCCCAGGGTTAAGGGCCCATACTAGGGGCCCATGGTTTCAACCTTAGAAGGATAGAGTAGCTTGACTTCCTACTGTAATAAGAAAGTTTTGGTAACCCCAGACCCTAGAATGGAGAAGCGCAGGAAAGAATCAGATGGAAAATGACCTGGAGACTGGGTGTTGTGAGGGTATTGAAAGGATGTATAATACGTAATGAGGTCTTTGTAATGTCAACCCCTTGAGTTACGCAAAACCAGAACCATGTTACAGTCACCCTGAACCCTAACTAGTACCTGAACCCTGAAATCTAAACCCTAAACCCTGGGTCCCCAAGTTCCTCAGTACATATTTTGGGCAGTCACGGGAGGTAGTTTGGCAGGACAACAGTTGGAAGGTGCAGGGGCTGTAGTTCCTCAGCGTTTGGGGGTTCAGGGTTTATGGCTTTTTGTCCAAGGCTAAAACCATGGGCCCCTAGTATGAGCCCTTAACCCTGGGATCCTATATACCTACTATATACCCTATATGTATTGTTAGGGGTCCCTAGAATCCCCTTAAAAAAGCCCTTAGGGCCCATATTAGGGGCCCATACTTCTACCCTTTGATTTTGGTTTAGAGCTCAAGGAGAGTCAGGTCATGTGCCTGATTCATGTGTTTGCACTGTGTATTGGCCGTGACTTTCTTGGAGGGTCAGGGGCACTTAGAAAGTTGGTTAAATAGTGGGGATAAGTGGAGTTACTATATGGGGTATTGACCTACTTACTAAGTCCCCGGAAACCTAAACCCTAAGACCCTAAACCCTAAACCCTAAAACCCTAAACCCTAAACCCCATACTTACTAGGGCCCCCCTGACCCTCCAAGTTATCGCCGGAGAACCCTCGTGCGGTCTTGCGGTCACTTTTTCAGCTCGTGCAGGCGCTCGGCCATGAGACCCACCTTGCTCAACCTTAACGGGTTTAGGGTTTAGTAATTTAGGGTTTAGGTTTTAGGGTTTAGGGTTTAGGGTCTAGGGTTTAGGGCTTAGGGTTTAGGGTTTAGGTATTAGGGTTAAGATTATGGTCCCTTTTGGGTACCCTATTATAATACGGCACCGAATATTTAAGGGGCCCAAAAAGGGACCATAATTTTGACAACCCACCAAATGACTGTTTGAATTAATGCTAGTAAGGGTTTAGGGGTTTTGGGCTTAGGTTAATGATGTAGACCCATGCTTAATGAACCCCTTCCTCTTAAGGGCCTTAGATCCTATTAAAGGGAGGAGGGTTCCTAATCACGGGTTTACATTAGTCGCTCACACTCCTGTCGTTGGCCTCCACCTGGGTCTCTCAAGCTCTGCGCCTGTGATCTCCGTCCCTCCCTTTCTGCCGGGTGCCTCAAGCGATTTCAGAATCGTGTATACAACCCTAAACCTTAAACCCTAAACCCTACACCCTAAACATACACTGTAATTACCTTTAACTTCATCTCAGAGAACCCTAAAAGATGTTCATTTATGGGATGCTGCGCGCTCGCTTCAAGGACCTCCAGGCCCATTTAGGGTTTAGGGTTTTAGGGTTTAGGGTCCAAGCTTTGAGTATGTCCAGGAAAGGACGGTGTCCGGAAACTGGCAGCCAGGTTTACCCCAAACCCTAAACCTTTAGGTGGTTTTCCTACAGTTCAGGGTTTAGGCTGTAAGGTCGGCCAACGGGGGTTTCTTTAGGATTTAGGGTTTAGGGGCCCTACATCCTCAACCCTAAACCCGGACCTGGAGCACAGGGAGGGCCACAGGGGAGACTGCACTATTTCGGAAGTTTCCAAACTTAGTGTCCCGGAATCTATAACCAAAAGAGGTTCATAATGCTGAGAACAACCCACATGGGGATGAATCGAAGAAACTCGTTCATCACAAGTGGAATGGCTCAAGGGGACTATTGGTTATAGCTGCTTACAGCTTGGAAGTTTTCTTACCTAGAACTCACAAGAATATTAGGTGAGCTATAGTCTAAACTCCTTGAAGGGGGATGAGATAGGGTTTTTGTAGGGTGGTAGTATAGGGGTTTTTAAGGGGGATACTAGAAGTTTAGACTATACCTCTGATGGGGGTTTTGGCCTCTTACTTAGCCCCTCGACGAATTAACGGGCTTTGGGCTATCACAACCCCCAAAGTAAGGACATTCTGACTATCATACGACTCGTTTTGGGTCCTCATTATGGGGGCTGGGGATGCCAAACCCCTTTCGATATTGACCTTGAAACTTTGAAGGCCCGACCTTCAACTTCAACCGTAGGCGCCTAAATAAGTGCCACCAAAGGGAAAGCAAATGGAAAAGAACGTGGAAATTCAATGGAGACTGGGTTTATATATGTATATATACTGAGCTTGTAAACACTAAACCTTAAACCCTAAGTTGAAGTTTGATTAGTCACCAATACCGAATGAGCTCTTTCGAGATACCCCATCATATAGGGAAACTGAGACCATAACATTGGTTATTAGTCCAGACTCTAATTACCTAACCCAGGATCTACCTCTTGAACTTCGCGTCGGTGAGCACCGTGGATGTTCCCTGTCCGAGATCTTTTGCTGGCTTGCTTTATGGAATCCTTCAAGTGGGCCCTACACCCTAAACCCCAAACCCTAAGCCCTAGACCCTTTGGGGCCCAGAATACAGGATTCTGTAAGGCCTTCCTAAATCCTCCCTAAGGCTCGCTAAGGTCCCGCGCGGTCTCCCTCAAACCCTAACGCAAAGCCCTTAAAGCCTTCTTGACTTGCTGATGCCCATGTTTTGAGCCATCCAACATGCTCTAACTGCTAAAATTGCTAAAAGTGCATCTCGAGGCGTCCACACAGGTTTAGGTCTCGGATTCAGGATTTCGCGTTCAGGTGTCCTCGGTGGGAGCATCTGAAATACTAGGGGGCGAGTATCTAAGGAAATCTCAGTGGGTTGAAGATTCATGTAACCCTCATATCCCTCCTAGTCTGAAAGCAGCACACAAACGCAAACCCTAGACCCTAAAACCCCAAACTTGGGATCATTACTCGGAAAGGAACTCTATAAGTCGCACGGGCGTCCTTTCTATCGCCCTTTAAGAGGTTTCCATCTGTGTAGTATTTTACATGGGGATACAAAAGTCCTCACGTAGAGGAGGGCCCTTTTTTACTATTGGTAAGGACCTTGCGGGAAAGTGATAATGGGTGAACCAGTCACAGCTTTACTTTGTCGGTTTTCAGACATGACGTTGCGAGATTCGCAGTAACTGCTGTCATGCGAATGCTCCTGTAGAACCCAGAAGGACCCATTGTATAACCTCCAAATGTACTATAGTCTAAACTCCTTAAAGGGGGGTCATACAAGGGATTATCGGGGACTATCATAGGGGTGATGAAGGGGGATACCAGGAGTTTAGACTATGGCTCATATTGGAGGTTCAGGGGGGCTCAGTAAGTAGGTTAATAACCCCTATAATCCATACAACAACACTAGTTCTGCCCATCATTAAATTATTAACCTGCTTATATGGCGTCCCCCTGACGCTTGGGGTTCAGGGATTAGGGCTTAGGCTCTACCAAAAAAGCAAGGCGCATCTGCATGGGAGGGCCTGGTAGACCACAAGCCGAAAACGCTACACGCTAAACCAAGCCCGACGCCCGACACCTTAAAACTCCAAAGCCTGGAACTCAAACCTAAACCCTAAACCCTAAAACCCCTAAGCCCTAAGCCCTAACCCATCCAAAGGACTTCGAGGATTCGCTTCAAGTCTTTACAGGCACTGCGCAAGTCAATGGAGAGTTGAATGGAACATCGAATTTAGGGTTTAAGGTTTAGGGTTGGAAACTGGCCGTAATAATTGGAGTACATCAAGGGAAGACTCTAATTACCAATATTCTTATTGTGGTTCTAGATTCCTTGTCTAATTGTCATACATGGTGCTTGATTTAGACCACAGCAAAATAGTGGTAAAATTTTGGCCCCCTTGTAGTAACTGTGTAGGGTTTAGGGTTTTCGCCTAACTGTGTGGTGTAGGCTTTAGGGCTTTGGGTTTATGGCTGAACCCTAAACCCTGAACCCGAGCAGGGGTCAAGGATTGAGGGTTAGCCTAAACCGCCTGGCTGAGATTTGGGGACTCAGGTTTAGGGTGCAAGGGAGTAGTAGAGACGTGCGACTCGATTTTTCAACCCAAACACTTATGGCAGGTTTAGGGTTTGAAGTTTGAACCTTCAAATTGTGATTATCACTTGAGCTGGCAACTGAAGTCAGGATTCCGGGAGGGGGGGGGGGGGCCTACAAGGGCAGATGGGGGTTGAGGAAACCATCATCTTGGGTATTCTGGGGGGGACCAACCCTAAACCCTAAGCCCTAAAAGCTTCTACAACTTCAGCTTGTAGGGTCGGGCGCCTAAACCCTAAATCCCAAGCGGGGATTGCGGGTTAGGCTCTAGGGCTTTTAGGGGGGATTCTAGAGGGCACTATTACAGGGCTTATTAAGGGTGATACTAGGAGTTTAGACTATAGTTCAGGTGGCTTGTGGGGAATGAGGAATGAACCCTATGCTCATTTTATGCTCTTTGACCTCATTCCGTGCCTGGACCCTAAACCTTGAAGCCTAAGCCCGAAGCCATGTAGATGCAACTACCCAGACAGCCCAGCAAGAAAATCCCAAAAAAGGAGCCCCCTAATAAGCCTCTAGGTTCCCAAGTGTAGTAATGGAGCCATTTCGAGGGGGCTCCAGTCTTTGCATCCTTTGAAAGGGGTCTGGGTAATGTGCCATGGCTTCTTCCTCAACGGCAACTTAGTCAAATGGGTAGTTCCCAAAATTAGGGTCCCATTATAGTACCCCTAAATCTGAAAGGCTGGCTTAGCTTCAACTTGCTGATATTGGGGTTTTTACTTGTTGGAATCTTCAGAAAAGAACAGCGCCCTTACTAAATTCGGTTTGAGTTTCCTTTCCTGTTGTTCTATGTGTTCTATGGTGGCATCGATAGGAAAGTCTGACATTCGCCAGGAGCATTGGGCCAGAAGTGGGGTCCAGATCCATCCACCGCACTACCACATGTTCATACATCTGCCAAACGCCCAGCCGCAAGAAAACTCCATTACCTCGCACCGTGGCCTTGTCTTGCTGGGTTGCTGTTAAGGAACTTAAATTAAGTTACCATAATGGGTATATACAGTAAATAATAGGGTTTCCCCAATATAGTAACTTAATTTAAGTTCCTTAACAGAACCCAGCTTGCTAGACCTGAAAGCCTGGGACCCCAAAGCACGAAGACCACATGCCGCATTTCTGCAGGAAGGCATGTCCCATGGTACACCCATGATTTTCTTGTTGACACCCAGCATTGTGTAGAATTTTTAGACGTGAGAACCAAGACACCATCATGAATTACCATGCATTGCGCTCAAATTCTTGTCCTGACTTGATTTCTCAGAACGTACCGTTCTGTTGACAAGAAAAAGCGTAGACGATGCCCAGGAGGCTGTGGAGAGATCTTAAAGCCTATCGGCATGACCGGAGAAGTCGCGCAAACCTTCAACCTGATCTGAAGCCCTAAGTCGTGTATGCGGTATAGGGTTTAAGGTGACATTGCGGGCGTTTACTGCAATTTTTTGGAGCGAGCGTACCATGTCGTCATAGAGCTTGTCCGTGGATTTTTGTGGTCGCTGCGAGGGCCTGATGCTGTAGCATTTGCAATCTCGGATTTGTTTTGATGATACCCTGCGCATGGGAAAGCGAGGTTTGGATATGAGTACCCCCAAAAATGCTGTCTTTGTAGATTAAGCAAGAACCCGGGAGATATGTAGCTTCCAATGTCGCAAGCAGTGGAAGTCTCCCACTCCCAATGGGTAAAACGGCGATGTTTTTTCAGAGCTGTGTGGCAATTTGGACAGCATTCACCATGTGCTCCCTTTCTCCCCTGTCTTCCAGCTCTCGCGCCTTTTTTCTTCTAGCCGTCATCCTCCCATGCATATTCATGTTGCATAGGTATGGCTAGGGTTGCGTATCATGAGCGCGGGCTTGGCTACGCGGAGACAGGAGGAACATACTGTGAATACGGTGAAGGCAAAGCCTGCTAGCATCGGACAACCGCATAAGTGCGCTGGGGGTTTGATTGAAATATGGGACGAGTCGAGCTTGACGCATAAAAGGCTTCAGCCGAAACGATCACTTTGCATCGTCTTGTCCTGAACCCTCAACCCTGCACCTCGGAAGTCCAAACCCGCAACCACATGCAGGTGCAGGCTTTGTGGCATCAGGCATTGCATTGTGGAACATTGCTGTAATTGAGTGCCCCGGCTGCAAATGGCTGCCCATGAAGGCAGATGCTGCATCTGTAAGAATGGGGGATCAAACTTAGAGCATTTGAGTTGAGGATTTTTTTGTTGCTTAGCCATTCCGTGGTACAATTGGAACAGCGTCAACTCTTCGCAGTTCTTCCTTCAGCAACGGCAGGATCCAAAACCAAAGATGTTGGTTCGACGAGATTAGCGCAAATCATTGGATCCCAACTTGAACCCCCAAACCCTGAACTCTGAAACCCCGAACACTGAAACCCTAAAACCTTAAACTACGAAACCCTGAAACCCTGAACCTGCACAACCTTCCAGAGAACATTGCTCACGCGATGTTCAGTGTTGGTGCCTAAATAGGGGTTTCCCAAAATTGGCGGGGTTCCTTTTAAAGTGGGTTATAGGGGTTATATCGGGGTTTATAGAGATATTTAGGGTTGAAGGTCTCCCAAAAGTTGGAGTACCTGTCGGGGGTTTCTCATAATAAGGATTATAGTGTATCGGGGTCTATATTGGGTGCCGTTATTCAGGGAAACTACCGAATGATTAACAGTTTTAGGGTCTTATATTCCTTGTACAAGTGTAGTATAGAATTTAGGTTCCGGATAATGTAGAATCAAATGAACCAAAAAATGGAAAATGAGATGGGGTTTGTGCGGCGGTTTATAGGGATTTCAACGTAGTGAAGCATAGATGAATGTTTTTTCAAACGATATTGGTAATCATTCAGGCCCCTATAGTATAGCAACTCTTCGCCCAGGCGCACGTTTCATCAAAAGCTCGAGGGGTACAGCCCTCTTCTGAAGTTCATCACAGAGCCTCGACTTTTGTTTGGGTCTACAGTCCCCCTGAAGTAGATAGGGGATTAGGGTTTAGGGAATTTCCCAATGTCATAAAAAGATCTCCATATGCCCCATCTTCTATCTGCTTCAGGGGGATTATACTGGTTTGAAATTCAGGCATTCATTAAACCCTCGACGCTACGCCCCAAACCCACCCCCGCCACCGTAGCTTGCTAGGAATAAAAGTGCACAATAAATATTCTATATATATATATAAGGGTTATATAGGTATCATGTGCTTATGTTCCCATATTCCTTACTAACCACCAGTACGCTAAACCCTTAAATGCTAAGCCCTAAACCGTAAACCGCTTGAGGTTTAAGTTTGGGGCTGACTTCTGCGGTTACCGCTTGTTTAGGATAATTTAGGGGTATATATAGAGAAATGGAAGAGAAAATGACAGCGACTATAAAATTTAGGGTTCAAGGCCAAAGGCGAACCATGAACCCACCCCCACCCTCCCCAACAATACATATTTCCCCTAGTATGTAATTGCATGATCGCCGCAGTAGTCATTGTGAGGCGGTGGGGGGTATTGTTATTAGGCGGCGGGGATTACGCATTTTTAGGGTTCAGGGTTAGTTGTGGGCTTGGGCCTTGGGGTTGGGGGGATGCGTGATGTGCGGGTTGGTTTCGTCTGGTCCCTGGCGTGCTCTCTGCTGAAAACCCGTGTCCATTGACTTTGAAAGGGACTATTGACTGTAGCTCATATGAATATCCGGGGCGGCTTTCCTGACTGGGCTTATGAACCCGCAACCTTTGATCAAGTTGCGTCCGGGCCCGTAAACCCCAAATCCCTAAACTCTAAATAAACCCTTAAACTCTAAGCACCTAGACCCCTGAACCCTAGACTCTAAACGGGTCTTTGCGTCAAGCTCGGCTCAATTTCTTTCTGAAGACACCCAAAGACGCGTAACGCCTACTTGGAGGGTCAGGCGATCTCGTACGTAGTTTAATAATGGAAAAGAAGATATATATATATATAAATATATACAGTATTCAGGTTTTGGTGTTTAGGGTTGCTTAGAAAGAAGGTTGATAATGCGGATAAATCGGGTTAGTATATGGATTATGGGCGGTGTTGACCTATTTACTGGAGGATGACTAAGGACTATACCATGGGAGCTTTCCAAAACGTGTGTACCCACAGCAAGTATAAATGTTGAAGCTGTATAGGTGGGGGTTTTGGGGGGGTGAGGATTGTATGGGGAGGTTTTTCAACAAATCCGAGATTTTTAAGCAGACTCCACGTGGAAAGCCCCACTTCGCAGCCGCCAGTTTAGATTCGACGTCTGCTTAAAAGAGGCTTGCCAGAGGAGATGTTGCGACTGCATCTCCTTGAAAACCCAGAGGAATCTGCTTGATCCGTGCAAGAGAAATTCTCAAAATTGGACTTTCCAAAAATAGGGGGACCTCAAGATAGAGCCTGAGATACCATAATCCCAACAATGGAGAATTCCATGAGGCACCCCTGACTTTGGGAAGTTCCAACATGATCCCGCTAGAATTCTTACGGCGAACCTGTAATTTCTTCACGATCCCCATATGAGAGCTCCCCTAAAGTTGGGGTACGCTTATGTACCCCAAAGTACATTCTACAATCCCTGTGCTGAGGACTCCCGAAGAAGGAACCCCAGATTTTTGACCCCAACAAACCCTAAACCCCAGACTCCTATACCCCCAAATAAATATTGCTTCAATGGGAATGCTACAGTCCGCAGCAGAACGTAAGACGACAGTCTGCGTTGAAAAAACTACAGTCTTACTTATATCAACCATCAAAGCAGCATCGCTCATGTAAATTTCAGGGTCCCCTGAAATAACCTCCCTAAACCCTAATCCCTAATCCCTCTAAACCTATATGGTACTTTCCCAAAGTAAGGGAACCCCAATATAGACCCCCAAACTACTACAGCCCTTATTAAAGGGAACCCCAAAAAGGTACCACTAATTTTGGGAAACCCCCCTATAATCTCTTCAACCCAAACCCTAGTTGCCGAGAGAAGCCTTCCAATCTCCAATTGAGTAGTATTTAATTTGGGGATAGTATGGTACCCAATATAGAGTAAGATTATATCTTCCTTTTGGGTATAGTATTTTATACAAGGAATATAATCTTACTAGGTTTAACCACCAAAAAATCACTACTCAGTTACGAGGTGAAAATCCTTGTGTCCTTTGCCTACGTGCAGCTCCCCGGCTTAACTTGGTAGTTTAGTTTCCTAAAATAAGGGACCTCAAAATAGACCCCCAAATATTCTGATCCTTATTATTGGGACCCCTAAAAAGGTACCCCGAATTTTGGGAAACCCCCACTTACTGGTGCTTAAGGCTTTAGAGTTTAGGGTTCAGGGTTTAGAGTGTTCAAAGGAGGGTGGGGGAGTGCATTCTTACTATGATCCCTACATAACCCCCGTACATACCGCCATGGTCCCTGTATTCACTCAGTAGATGGTCCATGTACTAACCCCATTCCCCATTCACACTGCTTAGCAAGTCCCCCTGACTGAACCTCCAAGTGGTTTACTTACTGGTGGTCAGGTTGTACTTGGAGGTTCATGGGAAATAGTAACCACCTATAACTGGGCTTATAACCCTACTTATAACCCCCCTCAATGACCTTATAGAGGTTACCCCAATTATAAGTAGGGTTATAACCCCAGTTATAAATAGTTACTGAGTCCTATGAACCTCCAAGCTTGGGTGATACTGTTCCAGTGGTCTTCTGTGGGCCTTCTTAAGGATCACAT
>CAJNIZ010004855.1:0-20080 GCA_905231905.1 Symbiodinium pilosum | reverse complement strand
GGTTTAGGGTTTAGACTTGGATGACATTCCCCAACAATTAGGGGGCCCCTTTTGAGTGGTTCTTATACCAAGGATTCGGGTATGTTGGGGTCTATAGTGGGTTCCACCCCCCATTTTTTGGAAACTCCCATTTGAGATGTTCAAGGAGGATTCCACGTGCCGTGCTTGTCTTCCGTTGTCCAGGAGTTTAGGGTTTAGGGTTGCCGTTTAGGATTTAGGGCCTAGGGCTTAGGGTTTAGCGTCCTTGTTCTCCAGATGCGGTGGACGAAGACGGAACTTTCTGGAATAGAGGGAATGACATTTGCCTTGGGCTCAAGCTTAAACTTTAAGAGCATGGAAAAAGATCTACCAAAGTCCATAAGGTCTACAAATTATACTTTGTGTTGAAGTATTTTCAGCCTTGACCTGTCTTTCTGGAGGGGGGCTATAGATTATAGACGGGATTGGTCCTGGACTGTCAGGCCACCTGGGGATTTTGAGAAACTATTACAGACACGCAAAAACTTGGTGTCCCTTAGACTGGGACAGTCCTTGCAATAAGGATGATGGCAGTTCCTCGGGACGTAGAAGGGACAACCCTGATTTTTTTGAAGCTAACAGGTGTCCTTACATGCTCTTCTTGGGCCTTAAGCCCTAAACCTCTAAATTTGGCCATGTTGGGAAGATGGATCCTAGTAAGGGCCAACTCTCAGCCTCAGGGGACACAGCTTTCCTTGTAGCACTGCGGAGGAAACCCTAAACCTTAAACCCTACACCCTGAGCCTTGAACCTATAGTCCCCTTGAAGTAGATAGAAAATCAGATGTATGCGGATCTTATCCATATTCTATCTACTTGAGGGGTCTATAAACACAACAATTTTGAAGGGTCCAGGTAGACCCTGCAATTTCTCCTCTGCTGCTCCCTAAACCCTAGACCGCTGCTCAGGACCTATCGGAGCCTAGTCAAAGTCAAGGAACTCTTGGCGTCGACCCACTGGGCGCCGAGGACTTCAGATTGATGTTTGCGGTTTAGGGTTTAGGGTTTAGGGTTTAGAAAGTTTAGCCGGAGGTCGTGGATTTGTCAGGTTGCTGTCAAGGAACTTAATTCAGTTTAAGTTGCCGTAATATGGGTACATGGTGAAGAATGGGGTTTCCTCATTATAGTACCTTACCAAAGTTCCCCGACTACCCAGCTTGTGAGTTTAGCGTGCTCCTACAAATTCCATTCACATTTTGCGTAGTGATCCGGAAGCTCACATGGCGTCGTTGCAACACCCCTATCTAAGAATTCGTAAGCACCGCAGTTCATGGGCAATTGAGAGAAAAAACGATGCGCGCAAAAGGTGCACCAAAGGTTTCGCGAATGGTTTACCTGTGGTCCAACAGTCCATCATATCCCTCGCAATGCGTTGCGATTAGCAAGCTTTGTTGCTGTTTCTTGATGAACCGTGAATATGTTTTGTTGTCAAAATCTGTGATGAAGTAGCAAGTTGTGCATTTTGTAATTTTGTGGTGTTCGCGAAGGGGCCCTAAACCCTAAACCTTGATGTTTCGACGCAACAAGATTAGTTCAAACTAGGCTGCCGGGACTGGGCACAGGAAATCAATCGGTGCAACAAGCCAGGTTTGCCGGGACCGTGTCCGGACCAACCCTGCTATTCCACTTGTCCAGGCCTCATGAGCCTAGGTGGTGGCTCTTGATGATTCAATGCACAAGAAGCGCCCAGTTTGTCACCAGGGCTGAGGGGCTTGTTGGCTGGGTTCTCAGGGGGCTTAGGGCCCGAGCCCCCCTTGGCTTGGGGCCCGGCCCACCCGCCCCCCAAGGTCGGCGGATATGGGGGGAGCCCAATGTAGTCAATGTAGACCTCAAGAATTAAAAGCCATATTACAGGGACCCCTAAATTTCGGCAAGCCCCCACATGGTTGCAAGCTAGGAGTCGTAGATGCGATACGACCTCGGGATTGCTTTGCGCATCAGGGGCTTCGGGGTTTAGGGTTTAGGGATTAGAAATCACCTTACACTGTAATCACCTGACTGTACGTCGAAATTTTACACCTCGAATTACATGTTGACCATGTTGAACCCGGAATTACTGGTTGCGGTTTTGGTGCCTACCCACCCTAGTCAGCGCCTCCCCTCCGCCACCGCTCAAACTTGTCTCTTGCTATTTGTGAAAGAAGGAGTGGATATGTCCATAATAGTAGTGTACCAAACCTCTTTAAATGATTCGGAGAGAGTTTCCCAATAACTGACTCTGTCATTTCCTACCAATCCTTCCCCAAAGATGAAGCACCTCCCACTCCTAATATTTAGTAGCCCACCCATGTTGGGGCACGTACTCAACATTGGGGGTTGCTGGTGCGTTTCATGTAGGCAGGGATTACTCTAGGCCTAAACGATCTAAACACTACACCCCACAGCGTGCCTAGTTGTGGACTGCATTCCGTACAGTTGCCAGAAGACGTGAGAAGCGAATTCCAAACCCTTGAAACCCTAGTCCCTATAGACCCTAAACAACAAGCCCTTATCCCTACACCTTAGCTACGAAGTGCATCCTTGAACCCCCACTTAATTACTGCTGCTGACGTGAGAGTGGGGAAGTGGATCCTAATAAAAGCAATCCCCATATATTCCGCATATATACCCCTATATGATTACCCCCATGGTAGTCCTTCTATTCACTCTCCCACTCCCCCTTACGTACCAATTAGCCTGCAAAAGGATAGCCAGCTACTTGGACCCCTGCCCTCCTCGCACAGCGTGGGTTCCGGCACGTTGCAACCTCCGCAGCAGCAAATGGCACAGGCAGCCAGATGTGAGACTCGCACTTCAGGGTCTAGGATTTGGGGGATTAGGGTCTGGACTTTAGGCAGCTAGACCCCAAACCTCAAACCCCAAACCGTTTGCTTTTGTTCGGGGTTCGTGGATGGCTTGGCGATGTAGTTGAGGGTGTTGCCGCTTGTAGGCATGAAGGGTTTCAAAGTTCACTGCTTGCGCTGGGAGGTCAGAAGAGGTTCGGTCCTTGAAGAAGAACCTTAGAGGATTACATAGTCTAAACTCCTCAAGGGGGTTTATATAGGGGATAATCTAGGGGACTACTATAGGGCTTATTAAGGGGGATACTAGGAGTTTAGACTATAGCTCATATGGGGCTAAGCTCTTGGGAGTATATAAGAGCTTCATGGTAGAAACCTTGGATCCCTTGTCTACGAAGACTGGAATACACATAGTACACATTGCTGGATGTGCCATATGTCAGAACTACTAGGGCCTCATCTTCATCACTTGCCCACATGCAAACGGGGCAAGTGGACTTTGGAAAGGTGGTTCTCCGTGGCTTGCTTTTTTTTGCTCAGGGTAGTCGTGTTCTTGATTCTAGAGGCAGGCGTGAGCATGTGAGGCGAAGGAAGGTGGGAAATAAGCCCCAACGTAATGGGTTCTACAACAGGGATCCTTCATCTTTTCAAGCAACAGCAATCCTTCATCCCACCTTTGAGCCCCTGGAATTAACGAACGGCAAGGGAATATGGAATCTAGCAGATTGGGAATATCTAGGGACTACTTTCGAGATCCATTCTTCCATTCCTTCCTTGCTAACAACCAGCAAGTAGAAGGATGGGTATCCAGAAAGGTAGTCTAGTAGCCTAGATTGGATTTACCTATCTAAATTTGAGGCTTTTTGTCATACCTTTGACCAGGATTAAGTGAGGAATCTACAACCAGAAAATTTGTAACTGTTAAGTGGTTTAGGGTTTAGGGTCCCGTTGGTCCCCAAGCCCCAAACCCTACATTCTAAACCCGAACCCCTTAACCCTCAATCCGAAACCCTACAGGGCCAGGGCCATACTTGGGGAAATGCACGCGAGTTGCTTTTCGTTTGAGATCAATGTCCAGACCCCCTCAGGATCTAGAAAGAAACTCCCCCTTACACGTTCCTAGAAATCGCCCACTAGTGGTATAGTGTACTACACTGGGGGTTCTATATTGGGGGTTTGCATGCTCGCAGGGGTCTAGCTTTGCATTGCGCGATTGTATTCTAAGATCCTCGCCACAACGCGCAGCACCACCATGCAAGCCAGAGAGTGTTCAGCGAGACCCGCAGCTTGAGCATAATCTTTCATCGCAAGCACATCCTCCACCACACGCCTTGCGTCCTAAGCGCTGAAGCCTCATGCTCTTACTTAATGTTGGACCCTGTTTAATATAGGGGTGTCCCCCCCTCCCAAACAATTAGCGTTGCTCTTTACTACGGCGGCCCCCCCTAAATTTGCCGCGCAATTAAAATCGAGAAAAAATCTGGAATCTCGGTAGCAGCCTTGAAGCTGGTATTCAATTTCATATTAGTGTAAGTACCGGCGCTACCATGAAACCTATTCAAACCCTTATTAAACCAATTGGAAGCTGTTCAAAACTAATAGAAATCTAATTCGGTGCAATTTACATCTAATTAGAAAACCTATTAAACCTGATTCAAACCAACTTCAATCAATTGAAATCTAGTTACCTTTTTAATTGAACCTAATCAAATTCAGTTGAAAAACCTGTTTTAGATCAAGTAAGGCTCAAGTAAAACCAGTTGAAATCAAATTTAAACCGCTCGAAACCAATTGAAACCGAATGAAAACCACTTTCGAAGCTAATTGCGCGTAAACGAAATTCAATTGAAATCCGTTTGAAATGGTATTTCTTAATCTTGGCACCAGAAAATTTAATTATTCCGGACCCCTCAAACAATACCAGATCCTGAATAATTTCCCCGACAAGTTTTATTATTGCGGATCCCTATATTAAGCCGGGTCCGACGTTATGGGAGTTGTTCAGGATGCTCCTCCTAGAGTCCTGCAGGGAGAGGCCCATTATCCCCTCGGAATCCCATATGAGCCATAGTCTAAACTCCTAAAGGGGGGTTATCTAGGGGATTACATAGGGGAGTATTATAAGGGCTATTAAGGGGAATACTAGGAGTTTAGACTAAAGCTCATATATCCGTGGCGTCTTAGTCTTAAGGGTACCCTGCACTTGCGGCTTCAGGCATCCACCAGCACGAGTAACGAGAGCACCTGGTCGGACTTAGACAAGGAGCCATCCGAACAGTTACAGTGGGGAAACCCTATAGGGTTTAGGGTTTAGGGTTTAGGGTTACTATATTGGGGGAACCATATTAATTACATATATATATATATACCCATTGTAGGACACAAGGGCTTACAGGGCTTCGGGCTTAGGACTTGGGATTCGATCAGGGTCGAGAGTTCGGGTTTTGCTAATATACCGGCCACACCACCACACCGGCCGTGTGCTGTGGCGTGCACCTACACTCAGTGCTCCCTCCCACCCCCTCACCCACCCGCATCTCAACCTTAAACAGTGTAATTAGAGTATTGCAATAACATGCAGGAGCGTTTTTCTGCTTTGATCATTTGACGGCCATTGAACGGTACACAAGAACCTTCTCAGATATTCGTCAGAATTTAGGTTCAAACGTTTGATCCCCTCCCCACAGATGGCTGCAAAAAAAGCAAGTTTACTCAACAGGTTCCGTGGTGCTCTGCAATGCTTGCAAGCCAAATGAGCTTGTACATTTCCGGCCCATTTATGGCAAGAGTTCAAACAACGTCTACAGGTTTGCATGATGCTGCCCTCTGCGCCCACACCGGAATGCAAGGCCTGAGGCTCTTGAGGAGGAGTTTCTCGCTGTTGCCCGACCACGCCACGGTGGTATAATATCAAGAAAACAACACAAAATTGCCATATCTCAGGTCTCGGAAGTACCACGATGTTCCCTTTGGAGCTAACCATCACATCGGCTCCGCTTACGTGAAAGCCCTCCCCTCTACCCCCAAATATTGACTACTCTCCACAGTAGTTAGGGGACATATTTAACATTACACTTATCAAGACCCATCGACCCTAAGCACGTTGCAGGACAACAAAGATGGCGAGCAGCAGCAGGAAGTGCGGGTACCCGAGGAAGACCATCAGGGAAGCCACTCCACTGCGAACTATCAATTTGTGTTCCTACACCCTAAACCCTAGGCAAAGAAACAGGAACGAACGCCCTTGAGTTGAGACAGGGAGCGAGGGCTGAGTCCCTTTTTTGGAGTGGCAGAACACCATAAAGAAAACATTCTGCAAGCATAGCCCTCCTTTTGCATGCTGATTACTCACGTAGGAAACCATAGCCTTGCTCGCCATATCTCCTAATGCTTTCTTTTTAGCACTCATGCCCGCATCCAGACTTGAGCGCCGGAAGCCGGAAGCCCCATCATCCTTGGAAACTAATGCACTGCTCATGATGTCGAGGAGTTCTTAGATATGCCTTACAACCCCAATTATCATCCCCAGAATCCCAGCACACAGGCCCTACGTGAGGGTTTAGGGTTTAGGGTTCATTTGTGTAACAAATGCAGTGAAAGCGCGATGTTTGGGACATCGGTATTGCCATACTGCAAGATTTGTGCAGATGAAAACGCTGCAAAATCTGATCCGATGTATGTGTCCAGTTGTTCGGTCTTTGCTCAAAAAAGGTTGTGTACCACACCACCCAAGGAATGCAAAGGATCTACAACTTAGCTTATGTAATCCTGTTACCATTTCGAGTACCATTTTCACTGCTTGGACCCCAAGAGTAGGGAAAAAAAACATGGACTCAAGCCTACAAAATTGTGAAAACAGTCTTTGTTCTGCATATCGCCGGAAAAAAACTGATCTTGCTAGAGCCCCCAAACCTACCCTAGATGGTGTGGGGGATCAAGCATTGTTACTGTAAATGATAAGCCCTCAAAGAACCCATGTCCCTGGAACCTAACCCCTATTCTAAACCCTAAACAAGCCAAGGCCAGTTGTTGGCCCCCAGTTTCCAGGACATGGGCTCGGCAAGCAGTTCTTATCTGTGGGTTTCCTAAAAGAGGGGTACCTTCAAAGGGGCTTGTAGGGCTATTGGTTGGGAGATTAGGGTGTAGGGTTTGCCAAAATTAGGGTACCAATAACAAGGATTGTCGTATTTTGGGGTTTGTATTCGGGTCCCCTACTTCGGGAAACTACCATCTGGATATTGAATAATGTCACGGAGTTGTGGCTTGTAGACCGAACTGCCGAAGTTTGCGTAGGCGAAAATCTTGGGCTACCCAATTGTTGAAGCAGTTACGAATGCTGTTTTGTGCGTTTGTTTGGCGACATTCCTGCTTCATGCATGGTTTAAAGATTCTGTATAAGATAGATCCCCACATCCTTAGGGCCCATACTGCAACATAGCCTTGATACCAAATACTGAAGCCATATCCTGCAGGTCACTGAGGTTTAGGGTTTAGGTGCTTGTAAAAGGTTACTGTAACTAAACACAATGAGGTTTCCATCACCTTATCAAGGGTGTGTTATACATTTCCTGACCCCATAGCCCCTCAACGTACTCCCAACTAACCCAAATCCCTAGACCTCAGAACCCGAAATCCTACATCAACCCTAAGCCCAAAACCCTAAACCCCAAATCAAAAATCAACCCTAAACCCTAAACCCTAAGCCCTAACCCCCCCCCCCTCCCCCCTGAAAGGAAGCCACGCAATCGTACCACTCCATGCTCGATGGTGTCTGAGACCGCATGGTTCAGGGTTTAGGGGTTCAGGATTCAGGGTTTAGGGTTTGGCGTTTAGGATTCAGGGGTGAAGGGTCAAGGGTTTGAGGGAACTTTGACATGTACAGTTGATAGACAACATCCCAAGTCCCCTTGCAGGGATTCTAGGGATACTTGGGGGCTTAGGGATTAGTTTAGGGTTGAAGCTTAGTACCAAAGATCCTGCATGGCCTGGATTTAGGGTTTGGGCTCTAGGGGTCATGCAGGAAGGTTAGCATCAGCTGCAGGAGTTTCTCGAAAGTATAGGGAGTCCCAGAACTGGAATGTCTTTGGGGCCAGAAGAGCACTATAACTGTAGACTTTAAATTAAAAGAGCTGGCTTGCTGTTACGGCGCTTAGCTTATGCTGCCATGGATTTAGGGTTTAGGGTTGAGGGACATGTGGTAGATGACCCGGTTTCCGTATTATGGGAACTTGGTCAGCAACCCAGGACAATACCCATGTGGGGAAGGGATCCTTCTTGTGCTCAAGGGTTCCAGGGTTGTACCCCTTAGGTCGTACCCCTAGAAGGTTTCCCCATTTTAGATAGCGCTATTATACCCCTTATATGAGCCAATGTAGTTTCCTAGGGTGTCTTAAAAGGATCCCAAAACCAAGGGTACAACCCTAGGGGTACAAGCCTGAAACCCTTGATGCGCTGCATCTGAATTTAGAGGCTTCTCTTCTTTGTTCCCAAAAACGGGGGGTACCTGTTGGGGGGTCCCCATGATACGGATTATACCATATCAGGGTCTGTATTGGGGTCCTAATATTTTGGGAATAGATTTCCAGTCCAAGGCTTAGGAACTCAGATGTGTGTGTATCGCTGAAAATTCTTCAGCACTTATACGGCGGAGGCTGCGGCGACACGACTGCACACTGGGTAGTTCCCAAAATTATGGGCCCCTTTTGGTTAAAGATTATATCACGGAACCTAATATTCAGAGGTACCAACATGGGACCCTCATTTTGGGAAGTACCCTACTGCCTAGAAGGTCGGCAGGTTTGCTTTGATTGCGTGTCATCCATAGACCAATTGCATGGGAAGTATCAGGAAGAGTGGTGTAGCAGCGGTGCCAACAGTAGAAACCGAATGAGTAGAAGAGGTAGTAGTAGTCGGCAAAAAGATGCAAATGCCCAGAGCCTCACATTGTGCACTGCATCTCTGGGCGGCATATTATCATCCTTTACCACAAATATCATATCCAACTCAAACAGGAAGTACATAGACCATGAATAGCGGAGCTTAGAAGTGGAACCATTCCTCAGGTCGATACCTCGCAACCCTAATCATGTAGACCCATGACTAAGAACCCCCCTCCTTTAACGGGCTTAAATATTAGGATCCCTACTATCATTTCTACGAATGGGAGGGGGTTTAGTAATCAGGGGCCTACATTAAGGGTTTAGGGTTTAGGGTGTCCTGTGTGTTTTGCTTCAAGATGCTTGGCTCCGTGTTTTAAAGACTTCTAAGGTGACGATACCCTCGGCCCTCAGCGACTCGACAACTCCAATATAGACCTCATGTGTTCCATAGTCTAAACTCGTAAAAGGGGGGCTATTTTATAGGGGACTATATAAAGGACTACTATAGGGCGGGTTCCTGAGGGAGATACTAGGAGTTTGTACTATAGCTCATGTGTTCCCTGAATCCCTCAAGAGGGCTCTCAAGACGATAGAGTCCCGAAACGAATCTGGGAGAAACGTTGTCGAGCTTGGTTGCCAGGTGTCCATGACAACGACAACAAAGCTGAAACGTAGTTTGCCCACCCCTAAACACCAACCCCTAAAATCTAGACTCGAAACCTTCGAATTCAGAGGTCCGCGCCAGGGATCACGGCGCGGGAGCATGCCGGACAGCTCCACTTAGGTTGTGGGACTTCATATGAGCTCTAGTCTAAACTCCTATATAGGGTTTGGGGTTTAGGGCTTAGGATTTAGGGTGTCCTGTGGGGTTTAGGGTTTAGGGTTTGTGGTTTAAGGTTTAGGATTTAGGGTCTAAACTTCTTTCAGGGTTTTATATAGGGTGTTATGGGGCAGCATTACAAGGGTTATTAAGGGGGCTGCTAGGAGTTTAGACTATAGCTCAGATCGGGTTCAGGTTTGAGAGGACAGAGTAGAAGTCAAAAGTACAGGATCCCTAAACCCTATGATAGTCCCTCTTAAGTAGATCGAATATGGCTTTGGGTAGATTATAACCATATCCACATAAACCCCATATTCTATTCCCTATATAAGCCATTATAGGAGTTTCCATGTTCTTTCCCATCATCCCTATGTAACCGCAGTAATATACCCCATACTTGGGTACTGCCCCCCTCAGTAACAGTCTATATTAGGGGTCCTATTAAGGGCTCTATATAACCATATTAGATTAATTATCCAACTGTTACTCAAAGGGCAGTACCCAACCCATATTCTATCTACTTGAGGGGACCGTGGGTCTAGGCTTTTGTTGGGGGGTCAGGTCATCACCGAACCCCGGGCTGAATTGGGGAATGTTAATGTTAGGGAGATCTCCGGATGTCCAAAACTAGGTGCAGTGAAAATCTAAATCCTAAACCCAAAGCCCTTACCCCAAACCCTACCTGGACCCTGGATGTCCAATTTTTTTTTCAGGATATGCCCCATGGATATCTAGGACAGAGCCCAAAAAGGTAAGGAAATCCAGGGTCCAGGTAAACCCTAAACCCTAAATAGGGTAAACTCTAAACTCAAAACCCTTACCCTAAATCCTAAGCAGGGTTTGGGGTTTAGGGTATCTGACTTGCTTCACACGGATGATCTTCTGTGGGCTGGGGCTTCTGAGACTCGGTGCCCTGGCCCTGCTCGAGCCAGGTTTGTCATCACAAACAACCCCATCAGAATGATCATCATAATTTTCGTTATTATTCTTATTCGATTCTTATACTCACTCTCATTAGTATCATTATTCTTATGTTAATCTTGTCGTAACATTGATGATTTTCTTATTGTCATGTTTTGTATCATTGTTCTCATTCCCATTTTCATTCTGATGCTCATGCTCGTGCTTGTTCATGTTTATTCTTATCAATGTAACTACAGGTCTTATTGTTGTCCTTGTTGTTGTTAATGTTCTTGTTGTCATCATCTATGTGCTCATGGCTTGTCCTATCAACCCGAAACCGGATATAGCTAGACTTGTTGGTTGCTACTCGGGAATGAAAGAATGCAAGGGCGACTGCAAGCCATGTTTCTCACAGTCGTGGTAGCCATCGCCTGGCTTCAGCACTAATTACCCACAGATTTACTGCTTCATCTTCTATATCGCTATGTGGCTGTGTCACAAATCAGGGGCCCTGTGACGAGAGGCCCTGTAAAGAGGCAACTTGTTGGAAACTCCGATATCACAAGCTGTGATTCTTCATCAAAGGCCCGACTGATTCCACTGAAAGGTGGTCGTTCTGAACATCGCTCATGAGTGGTGTAGATCACTTCTCACGCTCTGAACGCAACCCCGCTATGGCCTACGGAAAGCCTGCAAATTCGTCAGCTGCAGCACCCTCGCACCATCTTGAGTACCTTAGCTACAGTGACTTGTGGAAGTAGGGAAGATAAGGGGGCTCTCAGCACTCCTTCTATCAGCAGTGCTTATGCAACGTCTGTACAGAATCTGTGGAGGATGAGGCATACATGGCACAAGACGCGGACTTTCCTGACCTGCAGGAGAGAGTGAAGACGAGCTTACGGTTTATACCAAACTGGTGAGCTAGCAGATGGCTTTGTCAAGGTTTCTTTATCCATATTCTCGGGGGTTTTGCCAGGATTGCTGCAGCTTCAGATAGCTTTCGTGGGCGCCCCGACTCAGGGGTCAAGCCAGAGGAAGAGAGGTTCGATGATGGTAGGGCCCAGATTTATGCCATGAAGGGTGTTCTTACATTCTACACCTCCGCCCCCAGAAGCCTGCGTGCTCATCTGTGTCACCAGCATCATCGGGACCTCGGCCTACTCTTTTGCTAACACTTTCAAAAGCGGGATGCTATCCAGGTCAGTCAACGTAGAACCCTAATTAATGACCTCCTCCTTTTAAGGGCCTTAATATTAGGATCCCTATTATAATCCCTACTACGGGGAGGGGGTTTATGTATCAGGGCGCAGAGAAGTCCTGGCCTACTCGGCCTAAGGATGCTGGTTGAGACAAGGGAGAAACCTTCAAAAAGCATCCCGAGAATGAGGAAATGGATTCCTATCTTAGTTCGTATGCATATATAAGCTATTTAACTAGTCCCTTGTACACAGTCCCCCTTGTCGAACCGAAAGTGGCCAGAAACCTGAGCCCGGAAGGAAGGCTGGAAGAGTCGACAAGAATAGGTGCGCTGGGAGACTTCTCATTCTTTTTTGCTGCCGCCCCCAGCGCCACCGCCACCACCACTTGATACTTATTCCTGAAAGCAACCACAACCACTGGACTAACAAAGGCGTGATGTGAACTCTGACTGGTACAAGTCACCAGCACCGGCCCCAGCGCCGCTGCCACCGCTGCCACAGCCACGGCCACCACCCCTGCCGCCGCCACCGCAACCGCCACTGCTGCCGCCGCCACTTGACCTACCACCCTACCACCGTGGGCACTACCAATCATTCTAGGTGTTGCAATGCCTACCACTACATTCATGATATTAATGATCCCCGTCGTCGGGCATGACACTTTTGCTACAATCAGTATAGTAATCCTGGCTATCTTCAACAGCAACCTGCTTACTAAGTCATTCCTGACCTGTCCAAGTAGTGAAGGAGACCATGGAGTTCGAGGAGGAGCAGGTGCAGAGGGCTAACTGCGTCGTACAGCGGGCAGATGCGGGTTCCGTAGGAATTCTGGAAGGCATTCAACTTGTATCTTCGGGGAATGAGCACCACCATAAACTTGTTGTAAGTCTTGTGTGCACATGCTTCCTAGTACCCCTAAGTTCTGACATGGAAGTGCCGTCAAAACTTGAGAGCCTGTATTACATGGATCCACAGGTTGTGTCCCCTGATTGCAAAAGAAAACACAAACTGCCTCTTCAGGCTGTGTTGTAGGACCCCGGAAGCCCAGAGAATTCCTGATGCTTTAGGGTTTCGGGTTTGCGGCTTAGGGTATAGGGTTTAAAATAGTTACCAATATCCTCCCCTGAGAATCCTGAAGCGATCACAGTAGAGCGTAGCCCAAAACCCTATTTTCACCAATTATGCAGACCTCGACAGCGAACTCCCTCTACAAACTCAGGTAATTCCAAACTTCATTTCATGTACCCTCCATAGACACTAAAGCTTTTGATTCGCCCCCCAAATCCTAAACCCGATCCGACGCCCAAAACATCATTCTACCTGAAACAGGCCCCACAGTACCTGCCCAGTCGCAGTTCAGGTGCAGTATGTGGTTCCCCCGTGGGCTCTTCGTGAACATCTGCATCTTGACGCGGAGTCTCGGGATGTTACGGTTTAGAGTTGAGGGATTGGGGCTTAGGGTTTAAGCTTAAGGGGTTGGAGTTTAGGGATTAGGATTTAGGGATTTGGGATTATAAGGCTTGGGGAGTACAATTTGAGGTTTAGGGAGTTGGATTTAGGGTTGGGAATTGGGCTTAGGTTGGAAAATGGGGCATATTCTGAAGGAGCCTCGCGTTAGGTGATGTACTACATCCCCAGGATCAAAGTTTCGAGATGCGGAGGCGCGTTGTATATACTGGGCGTGGTCTAGGCTCTGGCCATACCGCCTTTTCGATTACGTTGCCAGGAAGCCATTTGATGAGTACATTATCATGCCCATGACGAAAGCTTTGACATACGGAGGTGCGTTGTACTGCCATACATTACATATGCCGTGCAGAGCAGGAGGACCATTCTACGTCGCCAGCGTGGCGGAGTATTTCCGGAATGAAGTTAAACTACTATAAAGTTCCTGGCGGAGAGCCTGTGCTGGGAATCCAGCGGGAAAGGGGTTGCCATTGCCTTATAAAACACGTCATCATCTGAACGCGTGGCGAATTTTTGTCCTGCAGCAGTATACCCCTCGATAAGGTCTCGCCCCATTGTAACTCGTTCTATACGTGTGCAACCCTACAGTCCCACACAGTAGAGTTCAGGGTTTATGGGTTTTTGGGGTTAGGGTTGTGGGGAGGCCGGTTTGGGGACCCTTCGTCTGGGTTGCGGTTCAAGAAGTTTAATCAAGGGTCCTGGTTTCAGCGCGTAAAGGATTGTAGGGATATAGGCGCAAGTAGGGTGTAGACAGTAACTTAGCAATGAAATCAAACCTTAAACCCTGAACCCCAATGACTTGCTATAGACCCAGATACAGTAATTCAGCTTAGGCTTCTTAACGGCAACCCAGTTAAGAACAACAGGGGTTGTAGACATCTTGAGGGATACGTAGGGCTAATGGAGGGTTGAGGATTTACGGACTTGTTACCAAACAGTTTTTTTGGGGGATCCTGGGGGTTGTAAGGATCATGGGTATTCTGCTCAATGACTATGTACGGGCCGCTTCGAGTAATTTTCAAACCGGATGATACTTCTTCGCAGGTTGAGAATGCCCCTTACTTCTAGGCACTGGCCCTAAACCCTGAACCCTAACTTCCAGTTTCTCCAACCTTGCTTGCACTCAAAGTGGGTTGGTGCCGTAGGTTCATTTCAGCGTCTTGCCCAAGGCTCCTCTCTAGACCCACTCTCTGGTTTTGGATGTGGCTCCTCCAACCACAAACCACATGAAGACCGAACACGTAAATCTTCCACCCTTGCTCCATCAAACTGCAAATTTCGGATACTGAACAACAGTCAAATGCGGTGCCCCTATCAAAGGTTCAATATTACAACCATCGCAATATCCGAGAACCGCTTAGGGTGCGACGGTATCCAACAAAACTCTTCTTTATCTTACTAGTTCTCAGTAGGGCAGAAGAGAATATTTGATTTGTGTAAGGACTATATTGGGATTTTTTCCCTTACATTCCCTGATTTCCTACGAACCCAAAAACCCTAAAACCTGTACATAATGCCTATATTCCCTTATTCCCTGTTAATAAGCAGAAAGTTATCGGTGAGGAGAGATATCTTCCACGGGACGACACGCCCATGGACCCAGAGGTTTGCGAGATCCTGAAAGGTCTGGAGCGGGAATCTTGGCTGCACAATTTAGGATTCTGGGTGTTGAGTTTCCATCGCTACAGGGAGCTAATAATTTCCAATGCTGTGGTTCTAGACTCCTTGTGTAGAAATATAGGGCGGGGCAGAGCAAATCGTCGTAGAATTTGTAGACGCCCTGAACCCTGAAACTTTCAACCCTAAACCCTAAACCCCCTAAACCCTCAAACTAAGGCAAAAGGCAACCCACAGCCCATCTGGAGAACCCCAAATATCCGGAGCTAGGTGTGAGGGTTTAGGGTTTCGGTATTAAGGATTTAGAGTTCCCCTTAAGTAGATAGAATATCGGGTAGATGGGGATCTTATAATATACCCCAAGCCATATTCTATCTACTTAAGGGGGACTATAGGGTTAAGGGACTGTGGGTTTAGAGTTGATGGCTTAAAGGGCTTGGGGTTGAAGGTTTAGGGTTCATGGCTTGAGGGTTTACGGTTGAGGGTTCAGGGTTTAGGTCTTGAGGGTTTAGGGCTTAGGGTCTAGGGGTTGAGGCTGTGCGCGGCTTAGAGTATTAGTGGCTTAGGTTGTTGGTTTTTTTTCTCGCCCCGCTGGTGCGTAACAGGTGTGCCAGTATTGACGGGCTATATTTTGTTCTTTAAGCCGTTGACCAGAGTTTTGGGGTGTCCATGTTGGTGCCGCACTTGATGCAGACATCCCACACCCTAAGAAACCAACTCTTCGCCTAAGCTTCTGAGCCCGCAATTCCGAGCACCCTGTGCCCCTAAACCCCTAAAGTCCCCCTGAAGTAGATAGAATATGGGGGTATATGGGGATCTTCTTAAAGTATACCCAAAGCCATATTCTATCTGTTTTCCATAAAGGAAAATAAGCCCTAAACCCTCTAAGCCTTGTAACATGCTGGGCGAGGCTCCTGCACTCCAATTGTCAAGACCCCACTCGCGCGCGTCACCTTCACCACGGCCCTGCCCCTGCGACTAATGTTTTCTTACTGGGGGTTAGCAGGGAATAATGTATAGGTTTTAGGTTTAGTAGGGAATTTAGAATATGTTATGTAGGGATGATATTCCGTTATTCCCTACGAACCATTCTGTAAGCTTGACTAACCCTAAGGCCCTACGGGTCCAAGTACCCAATAACAGGGCTTTAGCGTACCTAAAGCCCACATATTTGGGTACTTGGACCCTTAGGTTAATGTTTCAGGGTTCAGGGGCCAAATTAGAAGACTGAAGAAGCGATTAGGGACGGAAACGCAAACATGACGTGTAACAGGGGATTAAGGTAAAAAGGGAGGAGTCTAAACCCTAAGGGTTTAAGGGGCTCAAAATCACCTCTCCAGGGTTCCCCGTCCCGAGGGAACATTTAAAAGTCGCTGTTTAGGGTGCCGGGGTTAGACCAAATATTGAAGGCCTCTGTGCTCACAGGAAGGGGTCAACGAGGATACTACTGCTTGGAAAGGGTATGTTCGAGTTGGACCCCGTTTTGAGGCGCAGCTAGTTTGATAAAACGTCGCCAGCATGTAACGTCCGTTGAGGTTTATTGTGAAGGACGAGCACACTTATCATGGTTTTCCTTGGTGCTTCAGTACCAAGAACAGCATGATACAGACTGTTCAGAAATCAATCGGTACTTTCCCAAAATAAGGGACCCCCAAAGTATGGAAATCCGTATTGTGGGACCCACCAAAAAGGTACACCTAATTTTGGGAAGCCCCCAATTCTCATCAGGTTTACTATGCACGCAAACCCAACACTAACCCCTAAACCCTAAATTGTAGTTTCCGTTTTTTCTATTATCCCAATATAACCCCTATATAGCCCTATTATTACCCCAATGGGCACTCGCTGTAGAGATTTCTGTTTCAAGCCCAAAGCCTTGTGCCATACCCAACGGCTGCTATGTAGTTCTGGTTTGTATTTGAGGGTTTGGGTTTAGGGTTTCGGGTTTAAGGTTTCGGGTTTGGGGTTTTGGGGACCCTAAACCCTAAACCCAAGCCCTAGGTAAGAGGTCAATTGTAATATAGCCCCCCCAAAAACGAAGGAAGCACCTGGCAGGTTCCATGTAACGCATGACCTGACTCCGTCTTCCTCGAGCTTTGCGCCTGCAAAAATCATTTGGGCAAATTATCAAAATTCAAACTATGACCACTTCACCCGACCTTGCCTGAAATGGTGGTTTGTACAGAAAATGGCTCATCAAGGTTTGTATTTCGGATTGTGACATAGAATAACTCTAGACCTTACAACCTCAATAACATGGCTTGATCTCGCCCCAGTTGCGCTTTGCTTCATGAGGCTCTAGGGAAAACCGCGTGCATGTGCATGTAAATCCTGAGCACATCAAAGCTCCACCCGCACATACAAGCTTTTTGCGGATTTGTGGACTCAGTTATCCGGGTTGCTGTTCAGGGACTTAAATTCAAGACCTAAAATGAGGAAACCCCTTTACTCACTCTATACCCATACTGTGGTAACTCAATTTGAGTTCCTTAGCAACACCACAGTCATGTATGCACCCCCCAACCACAATCCGCATGTTGGAGGATTCCCAAAAGCAAATATGGCCTCTACTAGAGGCCCTGAGTGGTAGGGGTTCTTACATACCTCCTTACATACCTCGCGCATGCCTCAAATCCACCCAATCCAGGGCCCATAGTTTGGACCCAGCATCAAAATCCTCAACCATAAACCCCGCAAATCCTATACAATCCCAGTTTCCAGTTTGCTTCCCATGTCCTTTTCCATTGGCTTCTCCGTTATTGGAGTACGTAGTACCCCCAAACCGCATACAATCCCTAAAAAAAACTTGTTTAAGACCTGTACAATCTTTAAAAAGAACTCCTATATAACCCCATATAGCCGTGTATAACCCCCTAAACCCTAAACCCAACATAATCCCTAATCATCCCCTTCAACCTCCCAGGTTCTGCCAGCCGCCTATGCTCCAGTGACTATGCATCGCTCATGCCAGCGATCTATGCCCCTCGAGGTAGCGTTGTGGGTGGAGGGTTTAGGACGTAGGACTTAGGGCTCAGGGTTTAGGGCTCAGGGCTCAGGGTTCCGGGCGTTTGACTTAGTGCTCAGGGTGTAGGGCTTAGGACTTAGGGTTTTAGGGCTGAGGACTTAAGGTTTGGGATTGAGGGTTTAGGGCTTAGGACGTAGGGTTTAGGGCGTAGGGCCTAGGACTGAGGGTGTAGGGCTTAGGGCATTTCAGGGTATGACCTGAGGGCTTACTTGCAGGGTCAGCTGGACGCAGGCAGTAGGTCAATGACCCAAATGATCCATATAGTAACCTTAGTTATCCCATCTTCTTGCTAAGTCCCCTGGCCCTCTCAGTAGGGTCCCTCAAAATTAATGCCCACTCATCTGCTACTACTGGATTGTAAACCTTGTATATGATGGCATTAAAACGCAGATCTGTGATGGGGCTGGCCTGTTACCACAGGATTGGAATTTTCATGGCACATGATGCTGGTTGTTTTGGGGTTGAGGGTTTAGGTGTCCCAGAAAGTCCGAAAGAGCGTTGCACAAGACATTTTGTAGACAATCCGGAGTCCGAAGCTGGTTGTTCCAGGTGTTACGTGGCATTTAAAAACCAGGTTTGTTGATGAGCTATCGACATTCAACTTGTGCACTTTCGGCTGGGCTGGTGGCTTTGGGATAATTGTTGTCTGAGTGAGAATCTTGGGCTTCATTTCCGGCACTAACCCCTACTTAACCCCATTATAGTAGTTTTCATTTTTCTTTTCCATCATCCCAATATAGCCCCAAAATATACCGTGTCATCCCTATATACCTGGGATTTTGGACCTGGCCAGGAGTTTGCTTAGGCAAAGCAAGACCTTCTGACATGCAAGTTGCACTGGCAAGGTGCGAAGACTGCTGAGGGTCATCGAACTCGCCGGCATCTGGTCATGACCCCAGAAGAGCGGCAGAGTGCGGTAGGTAAAGCTGATCTGCCTCAGCAGAAACATGACTACATAAGGACCCCGCGTAAAGGGCGCGCAACTTTCAGAGTTAGGAGGAGCGCACGCCATCTACAGATGTCACAGGCATGATTTGGCCGCAGCTCATGGATGCCAACTTGTGGGTTTCGGGTGTAGGAAACTATGAGTTTCAGTCTACCTGCATGGCCACCGTTCATGTACCTGAGTTTCTCAATGGTGTGGACCCCAATGTTTGCATGGAAGTTTATATGCGTAGAGTGGCTTTCCTCAGTCAACGTCCCTACTATGTCTCTAAATAGTGCAACAGCGCAAGTATTTCTTGAAACACTTCTAGTGCCCTGTGTGCCTGCGGGGATAGTCAGAGGCTTGCTTTTGTAATTCCCAAACGCATGAATCGCCCCAGGCTTTACAGCCTGACCCACTGGAAACGCCAAACCTCTACCCCCAAAACCCTTTGCCCCAACCCCTATGTCCAAGCCTCAAAGCCTCCATACTCTCTCTACTTCTAAGTCCCGAAAACAAGCCCCATGATGTTACCGTACATTCTTTGTGTGAAGCCTTATTGAAGCCAGGTTTCTTTTCGACACGCTACTCAACACTTTTTGGTAGAAACTGTAAGCTCTAAACCCTTAGCCTTAAGCGCTGATCCCCAAATCTCAAGCCCTAAGCCTGAATCCCTAACCGTGAAACCCTTGCGTTCGTGGTCTGAATCATGGTCTCTCTTTGGGGTCCTCTCCTTGTTATACGACAGCTTATGTAATTTGAGCATACCGTACCCCTAACAGCCCCGAACCATGACCAATATTCTTCCCTTGCAGAGTGCTCGTTACAGCTCTGGTAGAAAGCGTTCCACTCAAAAAACTTCTGGTAAAGCAGGCGCCTGCGTTTTGCTACATAACCAATCACTGCATGAAGGGAGATTCCCGGGCATTTTCATTCCATGCCATTTGATTCTCCGAAACGGTATACCCGTACCCTCGTGTCAACCCTTTTCATTTATGTTCTTGCTTCATTCACTGTTTGATTTTCTAGTATCACCTTCATTACTGAGACCCATCTTAACGTGAACCCCGAATTTTTTGGAAGTCCTGAACCTAAACTTCAAGACCTGAACATGTATGTACATGATATATATATATATACGTCCCCATATACCCCGGTATATCTTCCATACTATCCTTGTGAACGTCCACAAGGTACCTTACTCCCTAAACCCGAAACCCTGTTGGAGATCTCCATTGACAAGCGGGGCAAGTTAAAGCGACCTCACCCGACCTCACCCTAAAGGGTGGTTTATATAGGGCATAGTGCCAAAACGGCGTTAAATTGGGAATTTAACCCTAAACCCCTGGACCCTAAACCCCTAAACCCCTAAACCACAAACCCCCAAACCCATAAATCCTAAACCCCTAACCCCTAAACCCCTAACCCCCAAACCCATAAATCCTAAA
>CAJNIZ010004854.1:5987-20609 GCA_905231905.1 Symbiodinium pilosum | reverse complement strand
AAAAACGCAGGCCCCAAAGCCACCTCTTCTGTAAACCAAGGGGGGCTTTATCAAAGGAGAGCAAACAGTGAAATTATGGAAGTTCTGAGAAGCATGTTCCGGACGGACGTCCAGCTCGTCCGTTCATGCGACGTCACTGTCCTATGTTGGGGTGAATACATCGAACATCAATGTGCGAAAGATGCAGGCAGGAAGAGCCTCGTTGAAACCTTACATCTTGCTGCCCCAACGAACTCTCACACCCGAAATCTCATAAACTCCCCAGGTTTACACACACGCACTTACTACCTTTCTTGACGTCACAAGTATTACTGTCATTCCTGCTTCAATGAGTATATATGCCTGTGAACCAACCAAACAAACAAGGACTAAGCAAGGAAGACCCTTCTCCGGCGCCTTGCAGCCTTCCACAGTCTGCACGCCTTCGCTTCAGTTGACGCGGATTTCGGGCTTCTTGAGCCATCAGGCAAGGGGCTGAGTGGGTAGAGCTTGCGGGCTGAATTTCGGAATTCTGTGTTGGGTGGAATGAGGGGCTACTTGGAGTTTGGGGGGAAGCTGAAATGCATTTAGACTATTGGCACCAACAACTTTGCACCTGCACTCAAGGCAGTTCCCAATCTGCTTTTGGTTGTCACTACCTGTGTGTATGATGATCTATGTTGACGAATACCCCTAATGAAGTTCTACAAGCCGTTGCAGGCCGCATCCTGCAACGTAAGCAGGATGCCATGGCCACAAGGCATGTCGCCTCCCGGCATACATCTTCAGGCATGTATCTCCAACAGCGTAAGCTCTTTGAAAGGGAGTTTCCAGAAACACGGGGGGGGGGGCTAATTCATAGTTACACCCCCATAATAACTATAACCCTAAACCCTAAACCCTAAACCCACAGGGATCCCCAGACCTTGGGCCCCCCCAAAGTTTGGAAACCCCCCCACGGCAAACAAATGGCTTGCCGAGGCTCCTTCCAACTTGCTGAAACGAAAAAACAAGACGGTTTATGGTTTAGGGGCCTAGGGTTTAGGGTTTAGGGGCCTAGGGTTTAGGGGCCTAGATAACTACCAGTATTTGTTTTTGAAGTCCATTGCAGGTATCTGATACCCCAATTTACACGGAATCTGAGACCACAATATTGATGGTTATTCAGGCTTCTACATTATAAAAGTTCTAGTCAAAAGCAATCCCTGGAAGGGCTGTGCCATCACTGTATCTGCGAGCTTCCTGGATCCCAATCATAAGGATAATGTAGGCCCCCTGATTAATAAACCACCTCTTTTTCAGGGCCCTAATATTAGGATACCTACATCCCTATTAAGGGGAGGGAGGCTATTAATCACGGGTCTGGGTTACGTGCAATATACTGCAGACCTAAAGGAAAAACCTCCCTTTTTTGAAGCCCCCATGTCAGAAAACCCTAAACTAACCCCAAACCTAAAACCTAAATCCTACGCCCCGAACCCTAAGCCCTAAAATCCAAATTCTAAACCCTAAACCCCTGAAACCCTGAACTCTAACCCTTAACCCTAAACCCTAAAACCCTAAAAACCCTCAAAACCCTCAAAACCCTAAAGAACACCTAAGCCCTAAAACCCTAAACATGTAAACCTAGCTGGGCTCTGAAAATTTACAAGGACCCCTAAACCCTTAAAAACACACAAAACCCATATAAGCTATAGTCTAAACTCCTAGTATCCCCCTTAGTAACCCCTATAGTAGTCTTCTATATAATCCCCTATATGACCCCCCTTTAAGGAGCTTAGACTATGGCTCAGATAACTGAGATAACCACTATAATACCCTAAACCCTGAGCCCCACCTTGGTGTGGCATGAAGTAAGCAGGAGAATCATCTTGCGCGGAAGCACCTTTGCTGAAGGCAGATTGAATCACCAGGGTTTTAGGGTTTAGGGCGTAGGATTTAGGACTTAGGGTTTAGGGCTTAGGGCTTAGGTTCTAGGGTTTATATGAGGGTTTAGGGTTTAGATATGGGGTTATGTAGGGTTATAGAGGGGTACTGTAGGAATATTACCCTGCACAATGGAGAATCAAACGGAAAATGCAAAACAAAAATGGAAACTGTGTTTATACATTTGGGTTTTAGGGTTGGGGCTTCCAAAAAATTGGGGGGTCCCTCTTATGGTACTCCAGATATTTACCTCACTTGATTTCTTTTTGACTCGAACTTTGCCAAGGACGATGACTTTCAGTATTTGCGTGAGCATGGGAAAACTCTGTCGGAATATTCAGTACACGCGCGCCGTGCTATCGTCACTTCTCTCAGGTTCTGTATACAACGGACATCGTTATCAAGCAGCTGGGCTTCGTAGCAGCGCGTGCTGCCCTCATTGCGGCGTGCATGAAACGCACAGCCACATGTTCCGACATTGCGAGACTTTACAGGAATATCTTCCGCCTCAAGGTGATGAACCATTGTTACCTTGGGTAACCGGAATCCACTTCGAGCCGCCCCAGCTCCAAGACAGTTCTTCGAATGTTTGGGAGTTACCCGTGATGGAAACACGCTGGCGCCCACTATCTGTCATTTTTGTGGACGGCAACGTTTTTTCATCACAGGTGGGCGCCAATCTGCGCAGGTCACTCCGCAGTTACAATTCCCGGTCTTTTTAAACATTCTGTAGCTGTTAGGGCCTGTTAGGGGTGCCTCCGTAATTCTTTTCTTTGCGAATTGTTCGCTTTGATCTTGGCCATTCATATGACTGAGGGCGATATAGCCATCGCTACTGATTGCGCTGGTGTCTTGCGCCGCGCACAATTTCTACAGTCCTGTCACCTTGAATGGGATCGCACGTATGTGCTTGAAAATCCTGTTTTGTGGGATCTCTTTCTCCAGGTTGCTAAGGCACATAACGGCGATGTAAAGTTTGTGGAGGTCAAAGCACACACACCAAAGGAAGTACATTGCCGTGTCCACTTCTCACTGCGGGAAATGAGGAGGTCGATGCTTTAGCCAATTCAACCGCTAAAGCTTTGTCCTCCGAGCTTATAGCCAAATCCCGCCCTTACCTCCAAAATGTGGTGTCTTTACAGGTGCATCTTATCACCACCCTAGTAAGACGTGCAAATGCCTGCCAGTTGGCAACGCTTGATAAAGACGAACCGGTTTCCGCTGGTCTATCTTCAACTGTTCTTTGTACCTGTATGCCGCGTAGACGACTGACCGGTAAAGGTTCCCAAGCATGTTACAAGGCTTGCCATTTGCACGGACACTCAGCTTTGGTTGGTGATGTTGAGAGGAGGGTACTTCAATGTTATAAGGCAAATTGTTTGCCGCCTGAGTCTTTGTTCGCGCCACTGCCACACAGATATATCAGTCTTTTCGCGAGCGCTCAGCCAGAAGTTAATTTGGATCCGTTGTTGAATTGTAGGCGGCCTTTGTCTATGGCAGCTGCCCAAGCTTTGGCCAGCTTTTTTGCGAGCGCCGATGGTCCTTCTGCGACACGTCCACAGCGCAGCGAACTGCATGGTTGATGGTACTCATCGAGTTTCTTGCTACACACGGATTCTTCCCAGGATTTCTAGCCTCTGGCATGACCCGCCCGAATCCTCGTTTGTCACTTTAGGTCCTACTTCCTTAAGCTTTGCAGAGAACTACCTTGTGCCATCCATTCCGTCAAGCATGTTAAATCTGCAGCGCTGTTTGGTATGAAAAGCCTAAGCGGCTTCTTTGGGTCCATGAGGTGTACTCATATTCACCATGTTGCTAGTTCTACAGTTAGCTCCTTCAGTACAAAATGGACCCCAGATTTTGCGGGTTTCCTCAGCATCCCGCCTTATTAGTTTCATCCGTCTTTTCTTTATCAGTCAGCCTGAAACGGCAACTTTTCGTTTCCTGTCGAAGGGTCGCGGCCTCAGACATGCAGTGCAGCAAGATTGGGGGTCCCTTTTGGGGGGTCCTAACCCTAAACCTTAAGCCTTAAATCCCAAACCCTTGATTATATAGTATAGTTGGTTCCACATTGGGGCCTTGAAATTATGGAAACTCCCAGATCATTGGCCTTGCCATTACATTAGGGTTTAGGGTTTAGGTTTGATGTCTAGGACTTGTAGCAGCGATACGACTCATACCAGTACTGACATGAGCCATAGTCTAACCTCAAAGTATCCCTTAATAACCCCTACAATGCAGGGTTTAGGGTTTACACTCCTAGTATCCCCCTTGATAACCCCTATGGTAATCCCCTCAATATTATATAGCTCCCTTTAAGGAGTTTGGATTATGGCTCACATGAGGATGGTTGGTCTCTTCTTCTGCGTCCGACCCTCTTCAAAGTAGCAAGGAACCTGCCACGTGTCTCGGGAGTGTTTACTTTTGCAGGACATTACCCGAATACCCTCTGATGCTGTGCCTGGCTTTTGCATCAGAAAGTCGGGATTTGGGGCAGAAAGTTTGCCCCTCTCACCTCTTTATCCTTGGACAGCAAGAACCCAAGCAACCTGAAATCACATTGAAAATCTGGCATGCAATCCCGCTACCTCGCAACCTGATATGACTGGCTGGTTTAGGGTTTACAGCTTTTAGCAGGGAAAGAAGCCTAAGAGGACGGGTAAAGACAATAGAAAGTGTCTCAAGAACAATGCTACCCACAACCCCTTGTTGGCCTACTTCCTAAAAGCTGGCGGCACCTCGGCATGCGCGGCCCATGCCGCCGTCAACGGCAATGAAGTGCCCAGGTCCATAGCCTGTACATTTCAGAGGCTCCACAATTCCATTGCTCAGAGAAGATTATCGCAATCACACGCGCCAGTCCCTGAATCCAGAGTTTTGGGGCCAACTGAAGATGGGGAGACCTGTGCTGAAACAAAAAGGCTGGGGGAGCAGATGTTGCGTGCAAGCCTTCCGTGGGGATTCCATGGCGCAACTCCACTTCAAGGGATCTTGTAAGGACTTTCCTCTTCTGTCATGTACACGCGGCTTCAAGCGGACGTGATGAGAATGCGCCAACGAATGCATACTTGTCCGGCAGGATTGATCGGGGCCGCAGGATCCTAGGACACTAGAGATGTTCCCTCAAATTGGTGGCACGAACGAGTTAGCGTCATCAAAAAACAGTAGTGCGCTGTAACTCCACTAGCAAATAAATTCTTGGGCAAATTCAGGTTCTGTGAAGGAAGCTTAAGAATTGGGCCCCTGGTGTTCAGGAAATCGCCGCAAGGCTTGGAGGAACTGCCATGGGAGGAACTGCCATGGGAACCACTGGTTTTAGTAATATGCAAGAAATCCCGAAGCCTCACGGTTTAGGGTTCAGGGAGGCCTCCAGACCCCAGCCTAAAACACTTGGGGGACTCTTCCCCCATATGCGTCGGCGCGACGCCATGATTTCAACCAGCCGTTCTGAACTGTGAACTCCGTTGACACAACGTTGCAGGTAAACCCTAAACACCCTCAACCTGAAACTTGAAGCATTGACTTATTCCATACGCAATCTTCTACACCCCAGGCCGTGATGTCTGCATCCGAAATCTGGCCTCCAAATTTTTCCTTGGTGCTCCGTCAACACCAACTATCGGCCACAGAGGCCCTCGAAACGTTGCGTGTGTAATTCTTGAGAAATACTGTATAATCTCTGTGTAATTCTTATGGATCCAGAAGCTCTCCAGGGGCACCCCCACTTCAGAAATCCTCTTTTTTTCTACCCTGCGTAAACTGTAAACTTTAACAAAGCCTAAAGACAAAGCCTAATCCTCAAAACCCTAATCCTGAAACCCAGATCCTAAACCCTGACAGGAGACCTAGATCGAAAACCCGACACAATTAACCCTAAACCACTAACCCTAGACCTTTTTTATTCAGGAAGCTCTGCAAGAGCCGAGCTACTCCAGCAGGAGTAGTTCGCCAAAGAAATGCTGGCCTGGATACCCTCCGGCCTGGGAAAAGAATCCTTACTTCTGGTCTAGGGATTTAGGGTTTACGCTTCGGGGCTTAGGGCTTAGAGCAGTAAGTCCAAGATTCTGGCTTTAGGATATGGAGTTTGGGTCTGAGGGTCTCAGGATCACGTGGAGGTTCTCCAAGATTCCTGGGGAGATTCAATGATGGGACCTACGAGTGTGACCTTCATTTTTTAACAGCCGGAAACACCCCCTAATTCCTAAACCCTGACCCGTAAACCGCATGCGGTCATCTCTTTCAGAGGGATACTTTGATGTGTAGAGGTCAGGGCTTGCAGAGCGAAAGGAAACGTCTACGGTTTAGGGTTTGGGGTTTAATTCTTTAGCAAGAATGGCTCATGGTTCGGGTTTCATACTTTAAAATTCAGGGACCAGGGAAATGTGGTCAGGGCTTTAGGTTCAGATTCAGCGTCTTAACGGCATGCTTGTGGGCTTCTTAAACTATGCGCAAACCCTTTGGGGGCTATGTGGTTTCGGCAGCCGCTTGCTTCAAAACACTTGTAGACCTAGACCCCAATCTCGTAGACCTAGACCCCAATCTCTGTTTGGGGAGTAGGGTTTACCTAGACTCCGACCCCCAAACCCCAAACCCTGCGCCCTAGAGCCTACCTAGAGATCCTGCTAGCAATGGCCACTGGAAACTTTGTCCTAAACCACTGCAAGCGTGATATGAGCTATGGTCGAAACTCCTAGTATCCCCCTTAGTAACCCTTATATACCCTCTAATACTCCCCTATATAATCCGCTATATAACCCAGTTTAGGGAGTCTAGACCAAAGCTCAAAGACTCATAGCCAAATAGGATTGACAGATGAACGCTGGACCCACAATACGGAGATGCCATTGCGCCTGGTCCAAACCTCGCAACGGTTGCGGCTGTACTCGACGCCTGGTCCCAAAACATGGGGGCTGCAGGGAATGTCCGTATGGATTTTTCAAAAAATATTCAGAGCTGGATGGAGATGATGGGAAACATGTCTGGGAGTTTGCATGAACTACTCAATCGGAACACGGTTGAGGGGCCCATTTTAAGAGAGTGATACAAAAAAGGGGACCTGCACCACTTGACTCCTTTGCTGAGAACAAGCTTAGCTTCAGTTAGCCTTACTATACATCCATGTCATGGTAGCATAGTCTAGGAGGGCAAAATGTCGGCGTATCGAAGGTAAGCGTTTCGGGCTGGGGATTCAGGGATATGGTTGGGGCATGTACGTAAAGTGTTTAAGGGCCCTATAGGATATGTCCTCGGGATATGTAGGTACTAGAGGAAGACTGCGGAATCCTTGCTAGGATTCTAACAAGTTTGGTGACTTTGGTAACCCCAATCCCCAAGAATTAGGATCCCATAGCCATCATATGATAGTCATAGGTGGTGTGGTCCCAACTTTGGGGGTTGGGGTTGCCAAAATCCCCTAGTTCTCGAGAGGGATTCAAGCTTGTAAGTTCCCATATCAAAACGGAAGGCGGTTCGCCTGAAGATGCTGTGCGGTTTAGGGTTTAGGGTTTAGGGTAAGTTAGGCAATGTGCAGATTTCCTGCAACGTATAGAGCTTGGGTACTGCCCCCACCCAGTAGCAGTCTAAAATAGGGGTTGTATTCATGGCTGTATCTAGTCGTATTATAAAGATTGTCCAGCTGTAACTTGGCGGGGGCAATACCCAATCTAGAGCCATTTTGGAGGTTGGGATTTGGGTGAGCCACCTTGTTGCCAGCGAACTATAATGCGAACGAAAAAAGTGGGCAGCTGAGCCGCTCCCTGAAACCTAAAGCAAAAACACCCAACCCCGAATTAGAATACTTATATCTATGTACCTTATCACCCCGCACACATGAATACCCTTGCCTTTGCACGTTGCGTTGCCCATGCAGACGTTCTTGCACTCCTCCCATCCGGGTTGCGCCGCAGTTGGCAAGTAGATGTGGCTTTTGGTTTAGGCCTTTGGGCTTTCAGGGTTCAGGAATTAAGGTTTCAGGATTTAGGCTTTTAGAGCTTAGGGCTTCCAACCAGCCACCCAAGCTTATCAGAACGTGTGTTCGAATGGTATGGCGCGCACCAAATTCACCTTCTTGGTTGGGGTGTCCCTGGATTGGGCATCTAATCACTTCGCGGCGCAGAGACGCAGATTTGTGCACAGCCATGTTCAGAAAAATGTTATTCCATATGCAACCAACACTTCTGCTCATATCCCTGAATATATTACCCCTATATAACCCTATGTAACCCTAAATATCCCTTTCCATCTTCTTTTCCATTCTCCCTATATAAAACCTATATACTCCCTTCTGAACCTGGCGGTTTGGCCCAGGACTTTATGGATGCATTGTCCTCCAGAGACGTCGTTCCGGAGACAACCTGAGAAAAGAGCTTCGCAGTTGAGAAGTCGATGTGGCTTATGGTTTAGGCCTTGGGATTTCAGGGTTTGGGGCCTAGAGCTTTAGGATCTAAGCTTTTAGGTGTAGGGTTCAGGTTTCAGGTTTAAGCTTTTAAAGTTTAGGGCGTTCCGTCGACAACTGCTGTAGCAATCCCCAGGATACTGATATGGCTAAGCATTCCGTCTACATACAAGCGCCTTTCAACTTTCAAGCATGTCCTCAAACTCGTTGCCCAAACCCGTATTGATTGTCTGGGCGGTTACTCCCGCCGCCGAACCAAACTTAGCACCAAACCCTGAACCCAAAACACCCAAATCAGAAACCCTAATTGATTTAGAGTTCTTGGGTTTGGGTTTTTGGTGTTTTGGCAGGATTTCGTGCTTAGTAATCCTAACCCTCTACAACCCAAACGGCCGTAAACACCAACCCGAAGACCCTGCTATGATAGGGATCCTAATATTAAGGCCCTGAGAAGAAGGGGGTTTATTAACCATACCCGTAAACCCTAAACCTTAAATCGTAGTTTCCATTTTCTTTTCCACTATCCCTATATAACCCCAATATAACCCATGAACCGCAGGCCAGTCGCCGTGTAGTGGGACGCTGCGTTGTCGCCCGGCGAAGCCCCGCGGCAAGCGCGCGCATGGCCGCCGTCCACTGGAAACCTGGGTGGGTTAAGCGTGTAAGGTTCGGCATATGAGCTATAGGCTTGACTCTTGGTATCCCCCTCTTAATAAGCCCTGTACTGGAACAGCCCTGTACCCCTTATAACCCGTATAGTGCTCCCTTATACAATCCCCTATATAGCCCACCTTTAAGGAGGGTAGACTAGCTCGCGATTCCTGGAAATCTTTGGTTCTTGAATTGAGGGTTTCCCAAGATTAGGGGTACCATCTTGGTTGTCCCAGTAATAAGGAGCATGAAATTTGAGGGGCCTACATTGGGGTCCCTCGATTTATGGAAACTACCAATTGAGCTGGTCTCCGGCAGCATGCATGATGCGAACTTTTACAGCAACTCTCGATCCGGAAGCCTGAGCACTTACGTCCAGACCTGTGCGGATAGATGTTGCAAAATCACCGACCTCTACTTGTTATCTAAAGTGGAGATTGGGCAAGATGATGCCCAAAGAAATACATCGTATCAAGTGCCTCTTTACCCTTAACCTCGATGCTGCTAATACTCTTCCTGTAACCTTGTGTAATCCTTATAATGACCCTCAAAAAAGCCCAGCCACCACTCGTAGTTGGTGGGCACTGTCAGCAGCACGTGCTGTCGAGCCGGGACCTCTGTAACTACTCCGCGCAGGTGGCTTGCGGATTTGGAGTACGGGTTAAGAGGATGAAAAGGGTTCTCAGAGTAGGGGTATGCTGGGCGACCCTTGAGACATATAGGGATTTTAAAGGGATTCTGGCGTCCCGATTCAGAATCATGTAAGGACTGTCTCGAGAAGCTTCCATATGAATCATACAAGTGTCCTATGCGGCGGATGCGGGGATATGCAGGGATTATCAGGGCATTTGCCCCGTACTTGGGTGTAGATGTGAGCATTTTGTTTTCGATGGTGGTGAGATTTGTCTATCCTATGCTTTGGCGATTCCAGGCTTGGGGGATCAGGGTTCGACTCCCAAGGTTCAGGGGTTAGGGTTTAGGGTTCAGGGTTTAGGGTTTAGGGTATATGAAAAACTGGCAGATTTTGAGCCGGAATCACCTCTATCAAGCTCAGGACCATGGAGTGAACCTCCACCAACAGCTGTGCAAAAGCTTTCGCAAGGAATGTAGGACCCCGCAATGGGGTCTAGAATAATAAAGACCTGCTGCTGAAACAATAAGGGACCTATCCCTACATGAGCTATACTCTCTACTCTTAGTATCCCCCTTAATAACCCCTATAGTAGTCCCCTATATAATCCCCTATATAACCCCTCTTAAGGAGTTTAGACTATAGCTCACATAATGCAGTGTAGTCCCAGCAAAATCCGTAAGAGTTTGCCACGCATGAGTGTGCAGAGAACGCTGCATGTGCAAAACACAGAAGAACAACAGGGAAACCCAAACAGTGGTGCACAAATCATATTGCACTTAAGACGCCGAAAACAATCACCTCTTAGAAACCTTTGCAACCTTACCATCCCCACCTGATCCCCCCTTCACAAACAGATTCTGCCTCCTCGGACAACAGACGCTAATCCTAAACCCTTAAACCCTAAGGGATTTGGAACCCCAGTAGAAATTATAATTTCAGCTAAATATTAGGATTGTTGGTAACAGAATACTTCAGGAACCTTGTAGTAAACCCTATAGCCTATAACTCTGGACCCGGAGCCTTTTGAAGCAGTCCGAGTCCACCAGTGCAGGTGCCATTCGTACACGGCGCGGCTACGGCCGTGGCCGAAAAAGCGAGGAGCCAGGCCTAGGCTAAGGGTTGAGCTCAGTGCTTTGGGAGAGCTTCGGGTTCGAGGTTTAGGGAGTCTTTAGGGTATAGATTATATTTGGGTTTAGGGTTTAGCGTTCAGGGTTTAGGGCTTTGCGTTTGGGGTTCAGGGTTTAGGGCTTTTGAGTTTAGGGTTTAGGGCTAAGGGTCTAGCTTTGTGATTTTGGGCTTGAGGCTCAGCGGTCCGAGCGGTCTGAGGGCGGTGTGGGGATTTGAGCGCCAGGGCTTCTGCTCATGGGCCGAAAATGTATCCAATGAAATCTGTAGAAGTATGGTCCCCATGTCCCCTTACATCTACCTAGGGAAAGACAACTAGCAGGGCTTTGGGCTTGTGGAGTATGTAAGGTGCAAGGTTTGATCGCTGGGGGTGGGAGTGTTAAGAGGTCTACCAGGGCCACCAAAAATTGTAGTTGATCCCTCTAAACCTGAACCCTAAACCCCAAACACTAAGCCCAAAACGCTAAACCCCATTCCTGTTCCCAACATGGCGACTACGGAAAAATCAGTTCCCCCATATTCTTCCTTATAGAATTACAGGAACCCTACACCCTATTAAGTCCTACCGACTGCCTTAGGGTTTAGGGTTTGGGGTTTGGGGTTGAGGGTTTAGTTCCAGGGGGTTATACTACACTTAAAGTGAATACATAATAAGTCCTGGTGGACAGGAGAATACATCCAAGCAAACATCCGATGAAGCCCAGCATGGGATTTACTCAAGCCTAACCGTTCACCGCACACGGTTTAGGTTTTAGGGGTTATAGGGTTTCGACAATTCCTAAGCGAGCGCCCGATCGCCTTGGAGACAAGAATGAATTGGGGGAGATGCCTAATTTCGATGGTACCATCAGTTGAGGCCTTGGTGCCCTATCAAAACTCTCCATTCCGTCCCAGAAGGGGAACTTTTCTTGGAAAATGATGGAAACCAGTGCAAGGACCTATGAAGTAAGCAACATAGGAAGTGCCCAAATAATCGGCTTGCTGTCCCTTCAAAACCCAAAAGCCCTATACACTCCCTTAGTAAGCCCCCTGCTCAACCTCCTTTCCTCTACGAAACCCTACGCACAAATCCCAACCCCTTTCCTACACTCAATTTCCGGAAATCCCCCAGACTCTAAACCCTTAAACCCTAAACCGCGTCCTAGGCGCGAAGCAATGGGCCACAGAAACCATCGAAGGATGCCAGGTTAGGCACGTTATCCGAGGGTTAGAATTTGAGCTGATCGTGTTGCGGCCTTTAGAGCCAGCGCTAGGCTAAGGCTCAACCCGGAAGTACCAAAGGGATCTAATGGAAACTACTATAATGGGTCATGTAGGGTTTAGGGTTATATAGGGATAATGGAAAAGAAAATGGAAACTACTATAATAACCCAGAAGTTTCAAAGGGATCTAAAAAAGAGATCCCCTTCAATCATGTGAGCTATAATCTAAACTCCTAGTCTCCCCCTTTATAATTAAGCCCTATAGTAGTCCCCTACATCACCCACGTTTAGGAGTTTAGATGATGGCTCACATGGGGAATTACATAGGGATTACGGAGATTTTTTTAGACCCCCCAGGAACCTCAGAAGGAATCCGCGGTTTTCCTCCCTGTTGGATGCTTTGCGCATGCTGGTAACTGGCCATATCTTGATACCCCGAAAGCCCGAAAAAATTCTGGACAATTTTCTATGTAGACCCTAAACCCTAAACCCTCAGAAGGTGAGCCTGGGTGAGCTTGAGGCTGTAACCATATTAAGGCTTGAGCGCTCTCTTACCTGAGCTTTTACGGGGAGCTGGGAAGTCAGAACTTGTAGGGCTGACTACTGAGGGCACCCATCAGTAATTAGCTGCCACTCTCCGCCATGGCATTCTCATAGGGGACTTTCTCAACATGTTCTCTACACAACCCTTGAGAGGAAATCCCATACATCCTCACAATCACTTTACCTCCCACTTTGTTCAACGTCAGCCCTAGTGTGGAGAATTCCCATGGGCGTTTTACCCACGGTTCTGTTCTGAGCTTTTAAACGAAACCTTCCTGTAACAATGCAGGAGTACATTCAACTCCTTGCCCTGACAGGTGTTAACAGATTCCTAGAGTCCGGGCCCGTGAACGCCGCACCTTGCCTTTGGCACCGACATGTCCTGCTCGATCCGCTCGCGCAGATCTCCGAGAGTCGCCTATGGTTTGAAGGCTTGTGTTTGATCGTTTCGGTTTGAGGTTTGTTTAGAGCTTGCGGCTTAGTATGAGAGGACACTTCAGAAACCTCGAGTAGCTTTCCATTTAGAATACCCAGGTTCAAAAAGCATTCAGCCTTCAAAGAAGCAAGGAGCGCGCGCCAGGAAGAACAAGGAGGAGGACGACGACTCTTTCGCACTTTCACGGATCCCTACAACTAGAGAGACAATATATCGCAACATGATGTAAACCCTAAACCCTAAACCCGTTAGGCCTCTTCATTATCAACGAAGGCGTCGAAGGAGAATCGAAACCGGGAAGGGGTGCAGCGAATGGAGCGTCATGGAATGCAGCAGTCAGGGCGCAATGTGGGATTCAAAGTAATTCGTACAGTATAGGTGGACCCCCCACCCAGTAATAGTGACTATTATGGATAATAGGGATTATATTAGGGTCCTCTTATATTCCTATTATACCACTATTCCAGGGTGGGGGGTCCTCCTAACGTACAGTATACGGTTCGGGGTATGGTAGCCTTGAATTGTATATACCTGCTTAAGAATCACGAGGGGAGAATATCGGTAATACTACAGGCTTCCTATGGTGGTGCACCGCTAGCCTGGAGCTACTACAGGGGCCTAAATAATTACCAATACCATTTTGAGGTCCATTTGAGGTACCCTATACAAGACTTATACGAGGAATATGGAACCCTAATATTAGCAATTATCCCTAAACCCTAAACTCTTAACCCTAAATCCCAAACCCCCAAAGAATATAGAACCATAATATTGGTAGTTATATAGGCCCCTAAACCCTAAACCCTAAACCCCATTATGATCAAGAGTGTAAGGTTGGTTGCGCGGGCTGCAGCTTGTGAGTCAGCAGCTGAGGGTTTAGGGATTAGGGATTAGGGATTAGGGTTTAGGATTTAGGGTTGAGGATTTAGGGTTGAGGATTTAGGGTTTAGGGTTTAGGATTTAAGATTGAGGGTTTAGGGTTTAGGATTTAGGGTTTAAGGATCAGGGTTTAGGGCTTAGATTTGGAAGTTTGGGTTTAGGGTTGTGGTTCAGGGTTAGGGTTCAGGGTCAAGGGGTTGGGGCTTAGGGCTTGGAATCCTAAACCCTGAACCTGGGGTCAGGACCCAACCCACTAACGGCGAGCACAAGGCATAATGGTAATCATATCAAGATTGTATCTTCCTATGGTACCACATGGTACCACTATTGACCAGTGGGTGGGGGCCTTACCCAATAAACCCTGCATGAACCTGTAGCTCCCAGTTTCTCTTCCGTTCCCCGAAATCTGCAGTCAAGACACGTCTGCATCATCAAACTCCAAGTCCTGCGAATCCTTCCGGATCTTGCAGGCACAGCCCGAAATCCCATTTGGGCTTAGGGTATTAAAGCTGGCGATTCTAGGGATCAGGGTCAAGTGTTATGATGTAAATCAGGGAGTAGGGAACTATCGGCAGCTGTGCCCCGTTGGGATAGAGTGGCTGGCATTTGTGGTTACTTGTCTTTTCAGGTAAGCCCTAAACCCTAAACCCTAAATCCTAAATCCTAAACCCAATACCCCAAACCCTAAACCCAATACCCTGCCCCTAAACCTTAAATCCTGAACCCTCAACCCTAAACCCTAAACCCTAAATCCTAAACCCAATACCCTAAACCCTAAACCCTAAACCCTAAATCCTGAACCCAATACCCTAAACCCTAAATCCTGAACCCAATACCCTAAACCCTAAATCCT
>CAJNIZ010004853.1:0-20611 GCA_905231905.1 Symbiodinium pilosum | reverse complement strand
ATAAGGTACCATAAGGTACCATATCATACCATAAGGTACCATAAGATACCATAAGGTACCATAAGGTACCATATCGTACCATAAGGTACCATAAGGTACCATAAGGTACCATATCGTACCATAAGGCACCATAAGGTACCATAAGGTACCATAAGGTATCATATGGTACCCTACGGTACCTTATGGTACCTTATGGTACCTTATGGTACCTTATGGTACCTTATGGTACCTTATGGTACCTTAAGGTACCATATAGTACCATATAGTACCATATAGTACCATAAGGTACCATAAGGTACAATCAGGTACCATAAGGTACAATCAGGTACCATAAGGTACAATAAGGTACCATATCGTACCATAAGGTACCATAAGGTACCATAAGGTACCTTATGCTACCTTACGGTACCTTATGGTACCTGATGGTACCTTATGGTACCTTATGGTACGATATGGTACCTTATGGTACCTTATTGTACCTTATGGTACCTTATGGTACTATATGGTACTATATGGTACTGTAAGATAGGTACTACATGGTACAATAATGTAAGACAGGTAATATATGGTACCAGAATGTAAGCGTGTATGCGGATTGCCTAATGATCTTTGTAGGGATCCTCTCGCGTACTTTGTCGCTGGGGTGCGCATCGATGGCACCCAGGTCCAATATTTCCGCTGCGTCAAACGTGTCAGCGTTGAAGCGCACCTGTTCGCTTGTCTGAATGTTACACGGCCCACTTTTCTTAAAGGCAACGATGAGTTGTGTACCAAGACAGGGATGGACAAGTCTGTACCACGTCATGACACGAGTAGAAGGAATGAAAGAGCCAGCAATTGTTGTTGTTGTTGCTGCTGATGTAGAAGTAGTAGTAGTAGTAGTAGCAGCAGTAGTAGGCGCAAAGAAGCAAGTGCAGTAGCAATACTATAAACACCACCCAGAAGCATACAATGCCCAATAGGAAAGGAAAAGCAACATTAGTCTCCCTGTCGCTTCATTGCCCAGGAACGACTTTGCTCAACGGGCTCCCGTCGCGTGTAGAGTATGGCACCAGGAAGCCATAGCCATTGAAGAAGAATCCGGCGGAGAATACCTCAGGCACTGCAATATGAGCTATAGTCTAAACTCCCAGCATCCCCCTTAATAACCCCTACAGTAATCCCCTATATAACCACCCTGTAAGGGGTTTAGACGGTGGCTCTTTTGCGGCTTTCGGCAGCTTCTTTCTCTTGCCCAGTACGTCGAAGGGCGGACGCCAGCGCTCGAAGTGGTAGTTTCCCAAAATGGAGGGACCCCAGTATAGACCCCAGAATACTATAGTCCTTATTATAGGGACCCCAATAATAAAGGTATCCCTAATTTTGGGAAACCCCAAACCCTAATCCCTATACAACCCTATATATCCCTTAGAACACACTTTAAAGGTAGCCCCAGTTTGTGGGAAACCCACGATGAGTCCTAAAGCCTAAACCCTAAATGGTAGTTTCCATCTTCCATTATCCCTATAGAACCCCAATATACCATAGTAGTTTCCGTTTTCTTTTCCTTTATCCCTATAATCATCCCAATGTAACCCTAATAGAACCCCAATATACCCATAAAATAACCCCAATATGGCCCAAACCCTAAACCCTAAACCCCTAAACCCTAAATCCTAAATCCTAAACCCTAAATCCTAAACCCTAAACCCTAAACCCTTAATCCCCAAGTTTGAAATTTGAACTTAGCCACGTCAAGCTCCGGGGAGACCGCCGTCAAGTCCAAGCCTTGGATAACTGGCTTACAAGGGTTTAGGGTTTAAGGTTTAGGGTTTAGGGTTTAGGGTTTAGGGTTTAGGGTTTAGGATTTCAGGTTAGGGTTTACTGCCCCCACCCTGTAACAGTCTATATCAGACGTCATACTAAGGGCGATATATAACTAGATCATTGGTATTCTCCAACTGTTTACAAAGTGGGGGCAGTACTCAATGTTTAGGGTTTGCGCCTAAACCCTAAACCCCTAAAACCCCTAGACCCTAAACCCAACATGAAAATTGGCTCCTGCTCACGATGCCCCAGCAAAACGTCCTGTAATCTTGAGGCAGCCGCCCTCGGCTGACCAGAGCCTTCTTCGGCTATAGTCTAAGCTCCTAGCATCCCCCTTCATAAGCACGAAAGTAATCCCCTATATAATCCCTACAAATCCCCCTTTTAAGCTACAGTTCTTTGGGGACGCCAACTCCACGCAAAATTAAAAACCTAAACCCTATAGGGTTTAGGGTTTAGCCTAAACCCTGAACCCTAAACCCCAAAACTCCATCATCCAAGGGGCTTCCTGCAAAGGTGAGGTCTGCGGCCAGCAAGCGAGCCACTCTGCCGAAGTATCCTGGCACCTGCAGCCGCAGCAACTTGAATTTCAAGAGATGACTCAGCGCCGTAAGAATAATACGAAGAAGAATTGTAGTGACAGTAATAATTGTAGTAAGAATAGTAATAGTATTAGTACCATGACAGTAATAATAGTAGTAATATTAATAACAAGAATAATAATAGTAGGCTCACTTCCGGCTAGGGCTGCCCGAGGCATCCGCAAGAAAGGCCCAGTCGTCTGCAGCAAACCCAGCAGCAAAATCCCTCAACTCGGCAGACTCATTGGCGAGATTCCTTAGTACAGGATATTCGGTTTAGGGTTTAGTATTTAGGGTTTGGTTTTAGGGTTTTGAGGATACTGGAAAACAAAGTGGAAACAACAGGGATTATAGGGGTTACAGTGTGATAATAACCCTAATATTACCCCAATGGGTACCTGTAGTAGTTTCCATATTCTTTTCCATGATCCCAATATGACCCTTATATGTACATACATAGATAAAGATATAGATATATATATATATATACATACCCTATAATACCCACACATTTATATATATATATATTAATAACTCTTATCATTGGCGAGATTCCTTAGCGTCACAGGCACCGCAAGAAACATCCTTGGTGCCCTCCTCTTACAAGCTGGTGGAGTAGAAATGCTCAAACCAGTAACGATTTAGGGTTGAGGGTTTGGGGTTTAGGGTTGAGGGTTTGGGGTTTAGGGTTGAGGGCTTGGGGTTTAGGGTTTAGGGGGGTTTAGGTTTTAGGGCTTCTTCGGGGTTTGGACAAAGGATGGCAAAAGTAGGCTTGGACAGAGTCTTCTCAGCGCTTCCATATGGTCGCCGCTTATAACCATGCCTTGTGTGATGATATTCATGGTTATATGCCCTATAATCCCTGTATAACCCATTATAGTGGTTTCTTTCTTTTCCATGATCCCAATATATCCCCTATATATATATATATCCCCTAAAACCAAAACCCAGACTCAACGCGGAGATGTTCTCCATGGTGGTTAGGCGGAAGCTCGCCACCCAGCCTGACTAGGGTTTAGGGTTTAGGGATACTTCAGCTACTACCATGGCAAATACAATGTGGGGCTTCCCCAAAAAAAAAGAATACGATTCCAGTTATAAAGACTATGGTATATTGGGGGTCTATATTGGGGTCCCCCTGTTTTGGGAAATTACCCGTCTAGATTCCGTTTCCACTGCTGATACTGCAGTCTTCATAGTCTTCTCCATGCCCCGCATGCTTTCAGAGCTTATCCCATTCTTATCATGCGCTAGCATTAGCAAGCTTGCTGTTCGTACACATGCTCCACGTTCTTATACCAATATCACGCTCGTAGTGCTCGTCCCGAGCTCTGCGCATGCTCCGAACTCATTTTGGCTCTAGCAATGTTGCTACTGCAACGTCTAGCTAGGTACATTACGAAACAGACAAACTGCAATTTATACTGGCAATTATAAGAGACTGCACGATACTATCCCTTGGGCTTCGCCCTACCTGGTGCAAGCTACACCCTGTGGACTGGGCAATATGTGCTATATGGCAGGTTGTCGAAAAATGGTGCCTCTTGGGGTCCCCAGTATCAAAGAGGAGCATAAATCTTGAAACTGTATATAGTAGCTTCAATTTTCTTTTCCATCATCCCTATATAACCCGAATATAACCCAAATCACACCGAAATGGGTATCTATATCCCAAACCTGCAACACACCATCCCTCTTGGGCGTCCAGACTGGAATTTCGTGGCACCAGGATTGCGCTCCAGCCGGCTGCAAATCCAAATCGGAAGCCGCTGAAAAGGCCCTCCTGGTCACAACAGCCCAAATTAGCTGTTGAAAAGTGAAGCCCCCTCGTGATGTACCCCTAAAAGAATTTGTACAGAAACTGCATAGACGGATCTATTCAGTGTAGTCACTGGCATTCATTTCTCGCGTTGATGCTCCTAGGCACAGCTCCTGCTATACTCCCACTTCTATACTCCTGCTCCTGCACTCGTACGCTTCTGTTACCGCTCCCTTTTTTGCCACTCCTGAACCCCTCCTAGACCTAGCCATACCTAGCCCCACCGCACTGGCATGCACATCATCCGTGTAATTGCTCTGCCTGCTGCAAGTCCACGCTGGAGATAGCTCTCGTTGGAATTGCCTCCCGTCCTTGCAAGGTATCTGCATTAGCATTAAGCAGGCAGTAGTCGCAGTAATCAAGTGTCAGTGGGCGCCATATTCGACTAAATACAGTACGTAGGTCATAACTTTTCCCGTGTGCAATAGCAATAGAAAAACTGAAGCTCCACCGACACAGAAATACACATAAATGTAAGGTTCCCTGTGCTTGCAGCCAAGCAGCGTATGACAAGTGCAGACTCCTGCACAGATTTAAGGTTTTCACGGCTTAATGCCCTGGGTTGAGGTTCGGGGTTGCAACCAGCTTGTAAGTCTTGAGGCTTTCGGGGGTGGGGAGCGAGCATTGCAAAATCCAAACCTAACTCTTGCTATCCTGTAATGATAGCAGAAAAGCCAACCCACCACCGCGTATCGGTCGACATATGTCTCGGTCCTCAGAGAAAATGTGGAACGCCAAGTCATCTGCGAAATGGCCAGCAGGTGGAGCTTGCAAAAGCGTCGAGATGTCTGCCTTGCCAAGATCGCTAGAGGTCTCTGAACAAATCCGTTCTCAAAAACTCTCCAGGCAGAATTGGGCACGGACGACATATTCGTTCAGGGAGTAGTCGATGATGCCCTCACGCAGGCTGCAGTCTGTGACAAGAGTGCACTGCAGGCAACAAAGGGCAAAAGATAGAGGCGCTTGCAGTTTTCAGGATCTTTCACCTCATAACTTTTCAATTAGGATTCTTGTTGGTTCTCTTCGGCGCCTGCACGCACTGGTTGAGACCAATCTCCCCACCTGTCCAGAAATGCAGCACGTATTCATGCCTCTTGCGTGTGCATGGCTCTGCGGATGGTCTTTGTAGGCTTCCCGCGTATATGTGCGCATGGGTCAAGCTTCTGCCATGCTGATGCATGTCCTCAATGGATGGGCCTGGAATTGTGAAGACCTGGTTGCTGGGAAACCACGTAGAGTAGTTCATGGCCTGGGCAAGGCCAACGTTTAAATAAAAACAGCGCGACAAGAGTATCCGAATTGCACTCCAACATTCCAAGCATTTCCGAGCCCCAGGCAGCGTTTTCCGAGGCAAGGATGATGCCCTCTTGGCTGGTGGTCGTGGATAGGTACTCAGGGCACATTGGCACAAGTTTTCAGGCTCACTTCTTAGACAAGTTCACAATGGCGGTCATACAACTGCTAAATCTTCGAATGGCATCTGCACGAGCATGGAATTGCAGGCCGGCTGTTGACCGACAGCATACTTGAGGCGGACACGTCAACCAATAACTAGCCGAGGCCGGAACCCAAACAACTTCGCTGGCAGCAGCTTCATCCACTTGCATGCCTGAGTGCGCTATCAGCTTTTGACCGAACTGTGTGTTCTTGCATTCGGGTGCAACTGGATATTTCTTGCTGCTGGAGGGAGCTTGCGGGCATGGACCACTAGAAATAATCCCAAAGAACCCTGCTAAGCATGTCTTACACACAACTGCTAAGCGTACCTTCATCGCTCCTGGCAGCCAGCATCGGAGGCATCACAGAAAAAGACCTTAGGTTTACTCTCCAAGCTTTGTGCAAGGTCGACGCCTGGACGGCGCATCCTTTTGGTTTGAGATGCCGAGTGACATGCGCTCTCCGGCAACTACGGGGACCCGAATCCATTGTTGATCTCCTTCAGCCAACGAGCCCCTGCGCTTGACCTCACCTGAGCAGACTCAAGAAGCATGGAGGCAAACCGAGAGCGAGAAAGGTTTCAAGTAGGGCAGTGTAGCCGAAGCGCCTGGCACATTGAAGCGCAGCCGCTGCGGGAAGCGTTCGCTGTATGGAGACATTTCCTGGAATGATAGACCCCATGGCACATTTGGTGATGGTCATAAACTACACAGCATCTGTGACAACATGTGACAGGTGACACAACTGATCACGTATGAAATGCCGCATCTGCGCAGCAAATACCGATTCTTCTTGGAAAAGCTTCATTGGCTTGCACGATAGCAAAGCCCTCGTCATCCAGGACCGCCTCAGTCAAGAACACACTCTGAAACTCTGACAGGCACATGCAGGCCCAGGCAAAAAACATGGCTCTGAAAGTTTTGTGCGGCATGGTTTCGGCAAGCACTAGCAAGTCTTGCTTGATGCTGCCAGAGCACCCAGCTGATGTTTGTGTCATTGCCTGCAAATCATTGAAGAAACAATACATGATGCGAGGCCGATACAGCTTGATGCTGAGAACTCATCGCAACAGAGACAGAGCTGCAGCCTCGCCTGGGGTGACGGTAAGCTCCCTTAGGAGGATGCAAGTAACTCCACCGCAATCAACACCCTGCGACCAGTGCAACACAAGAGACAAGAAGTCGCCAGATCCAGCGCCAGCGATGACATCCTCCTGTGCGCGGCACGGGACACAGCGCACGCATGCTCACAGCAGCATCTTGAACTGAACTCGGGGTGCTGGCCTTTGGTTAGCTGGGAATGGATGAATGGAAAAGAAAATGGGAACTACTATAATGGGTTAGATAGGGGCTACTATAATGATCCATTCCTTCATTCCTAGCTAACCGAAGCCCAGGGTGTTGCTCCGCAGTAGCTCTACTAGCTCTACCTTTCTCAGACCTTTGGCTCAGCGAAGCAGCCCTCCACATGATAGGGTTTAGGGTTTAGGGAGCTAATATAGTCTCCTTCTGTAGCATCCCCCTCAGAATGCCTATCATATTCCCTGCATAATCCCCATGCGTAGCTCCGCTTAAGGAGTTTAGACCCTAAACCCTACACCCTATGTTACATGACTCCCCATATGAGCCATAGTTAAAACTCCGAGTATCCCCCTTAATAATCCCTATAGTACTCCCCTATATAATCCCCTATATACCACCCCTTGAAAGAGTTCAGACTATAGATCATATTAAGCCTTAATCCCCATAAACTAACCCTTGATCCCAGTTTCCATTTAATTTTCCATGCTCTTTTCCATTTGATTCTCAACGATTGGGGTTTATACATAGCTCACATAACCCCCCTTAAGGAGTTTGGACTTCAGCTCACACCCCTAAACCCTAAACCTTAGAAGGTTTGGACCCTAAACCCTAAAGCCTAAACCCCTCACATCTCCTGAAAGGAGCCGCTGTCCAAGGTGCCCGTCCATGTCAGCTCAGGGCCTGGGAAGCAGGGCCCCAATGAAAGAAGGAAGCCTTGCACTTCCTGTAAACATGGGTTTAGGGTTTAGGGATAGTTTAGAGTCTAAACTCTAAACTCCTTAAGGTGGGCTATATAGGGCAGTATTGTAGGGGTTATTAAGGGGAATACTAGGAGTTTAGACTATAGCTCATACAGGGGTTATATAGGGGTTCTATTGGGAGTTTATAGGGGGTATGTTAGGATCCTGTTTGCATCTGTTCGCACTTTAGAAAAAAGACACCTTGTACGTGAGAAACTCCCATATCTCCACCTTTGCCAAGTCTCGGCGTGGATCATCGCGCCTCAGGCTGTATGAAGCCCCACTCCAACTGGAGCCATGGGTCGTCATGAGGAAGCTCATGTTCACAAAGGTTCCTCGCAAGCTTAACTTTGCTGTTGCCTGTCTCATGTGTCATGCTTGGACTGTATGTTCGCCATGGTTCGGGAGAAGTTGCGAAGGACATATCTCGCACCATTCCAGCCATTGCCAGCCCTGTCCAGCAGGCCAATATACCTGAGTCCGGACATTGTTCGATAACTCCCCCAAGCACGCACGAGTCTGAAACTACGTAGCTGCCACTCACTAACTAGTGGAGTACAAAGAATGCTCTTGCGGGTTAGACTTAGTTCGGGTCATTTGAGCAGCCCATCACAACTCATCAAGCTGGGCACAGGATTCTTTGATTTGGGTCCATGGTCATTGTCGTGGATGTCGTGGTGGAGGTCCGGCTGTAGGTTGTTGTCAAGGTCGTTGTGAACGTTGTCGTGTTGGTCATGGTCGTGGTGGAGGTCGACCTCGTAGCTGAGCTCAGAGCAAGTTGAAACTCTTAAGCCGCCAGGTCACCTTGATGAATAAATACTCAGCTCCATTATCCCTAACCCCTATATATACCTCAGTACAATAGTTTCCATCTCATTTTCCATTATCCCCATGTAGCCCCAACATACTCAGGCTCAGATCATCAGTGTAAAGTCCCAGGCCAGGGTGCGTTATCTGATACTTTCTTAGGGCCTTTGCGCTACCTGCTGTGGGCTTCTGATGCTACCTTATGCTGGGTACATCCTACTCCCTACTGCAGACACGGCTGCAGCCCGAGTAAGTGCCAAAACCTACAGCCCCCTTGAGTAGATAGAATATGGCCTTGGGTACATTATAATAACATCCCCATATACCCCATATTCTATCTACTTAGGGGGACTATAAGCCCTAAACCCTAAACCCTAAACCCCACACCCTCCCATATTATATCTACTCAAGGGGGACTACAGCCAGCAGAGCTGATTTGAGCTGCCAACGTGTTGGTCTCTGTTGTCGTCCTTGGTGCAACAAATACTCAGTCCCATTTTCCTATATGGGAGCTTCCCAAAATTAGAGGTACCTTTTTGAGGGTCCCAATAATGAGGATTCTAGTATTTTGGGGTCTATATTGGGGTTCCCTTATTTTGGGAAACTACCATATGACCCCAATATAACCCAACTTAATCCCAGTTTCCATTTAATGTTCCATGTTCTTTTCCATTTGGTTCTCCATTATTGGGGTTGATCCCTATATAACCCCCATTCTATAACCTCTTTATTGTAATTTCCATTCTATTTTCCATTGTCCCCATATAACCCCTATATAGCAACTGTGGTTGAAGTACTGGATCCTGTGACTATAGACTGGTATTAAAACAGCTGTAGGCAGCCACATTCAAATGAAAACCCGGCCACTGACAGGAAACTGCGCATTGACATCAGGTCACGCCAAGCGGCGCCGTTGAACTTGTTGATGTGGTTCTGCCCAGCGCATCATCGTACAACGCACTGATGTGGCCAGCAGTCAACGCCACACCATCCCACACCCGAAGGAAGGCCATCGTCCCATGGAAGTAGGTGCTGTCGTAACTTTTGCCAAGCATATGATCCACGCGTTGGATGGGATATGGCTCCAGTCCTGCTGAGTTGTGACCTCGCAACTCCCCGTCTCTGTAGAGCTTCATGTCCTGGCCCGATTAATCCCGCTTAAGGCGGAGATGGCAGAGGTAACATGGAGATCGCATGTCAAGGGATTGGGTAGGGATGTTAGCAGGGTTCAAAATGCTTGGCCAGTTTATAGTTCTGATCAGGAATTCAAGAATATTCAAAACTTAGACTTACACAAGTGAGGTCCTGGCCGTCCATGGTTACAACCACATGGGTCCACTGCCCAAGTGCCCAAAAGTCACCGTCGGTTACCTGCTGGGAGCCATCGCTGTCCTGACGCCCAACCTCGAAGATACCCAATGCGCCTTGTGAGTCACGGCGCAAGTACACCTGATTGACTAAACCGCCGCTGTTGAAGTCGAACACCGGCTGCGCAGCGAGCCATGTGGCGTTTTCGTCAAAGGCACAGAAGATCTCAATTGTCGTGGGACCACCGAATTCCCAGGGGTCGATGTATGCCCACTGGTCAATACCGTCAAAGTACAGCCCAGTTGGGGTCAGCGTGGCTCCCTGCAGGTGCACTGCTAGAGGACTCTGAGAAGTACCATCCTCCTGGAGACTTCTGGAGTAGCCATCCCCCAGCAAGCCCAAATCCTCCTCTAGGCGCCTAGCAAGAATTCGAAAGTCCCAGGAGTGACTCCAGGAAGGCCAAGACTTGATTTCTGCCGCCACGCTAGCGCGATAGAAAACAGAAGCCCAGTCTGTGGTTGATGTTGTGGTCGTTACCGTCGTGGTGGAGGATGCAGTGCTTGTAATTGAGGATGTGGTGGTGGTGGTTGGCAATTCATCGAACAACGCACGTACTTGGCCGGCAGTCAAGGCTACGCTGTTCCAGACGCGCAGGTAGCCCATTGTTCCATGAAAAAAGGTGCCGTCGTGACTTTTGCCAAGCATGTGATTCACGCGTTGGATCGGATATGGCTCCAGTCCTGCTGAGTTGTGACCTCGCAGCTCACCGTCCCTGTAGAGCTTCATATCCTGGCCCACAGGTTACATGAAGAGCGCATGCAAAGGGATTGAGCAGGGATGTTAGCAGGGCTTCTGAACAGGAATTCAAGACTTCGACAGGTGAGGTCCTGGCCATCCATGGTTACAACCACGTGGGTCCACCGGCCAAGTGTCCAAAAGTCACCATCGGACACTTCCTGCGCTCCTGAAACGTCCTGACGCTCAACCTGGAAGATACCCAATGCACCTTGTGAGTTGCGGTGTAGATACACATGATTGACTGTACCACCACTGTTAAAGTCGAACACGGGCTGCGTAGCGAGCCATGTGGCAGCCGCGTCAAAAGCACAGAAGATCTCAATTGTCGTCGGACCACCGAATTCCCAGGGGTCGATGTATGCCCACTGGTCAATACCGTCGAAGTACAGTCCAGCATCGGTCATCGTGGCTCCTTGAAGGGTCACCACGTATGCGGAGGACGAGACAATCTGCGAGCCGCGGAAATCCCACGAGAGATCCCAGGCAGGGTATAACGCTGTAGTTGTCGTCGTTGTGGTTCTCAATGTCGTGTTCGTCGCTGTGGTTGTCCTGCCATAGCGGCACACATGGCAACAAAAACAACACAGCAACACCTGAGAGTAGCTCTCTGACACACCCTGCACTCTCCGGGATCCATTGTCTCTCTGTGCAACCTTTGCCGGGCAGACGTAGTCACTTGTATCTCCTGCGCAGGCACCATGACCCAAGGAAGCAAAGGCTGAGCAGAAGAAACAGCAAGCATTCCTAATTTGCTGACACCCTGTCCTGCGGGCACTTGCGGTAGAAGCTTCGGTAGTCGGAGGAGGATCCCAAGTAAAGGTCTGACCCGACAAGCCCGAAGCTGCTAAAGCCTGGGCTCAAGACATCACAGAGCAGGCCACTCCACCGAGCGTGGCTTCCCAGCAAGCTGAGGGGACTAGGAAGCACCCGAAAGCGTTTTAGCATATTCTGATAGGGGAGTCATATGACCCCCTTTAAGGACTTTATAACGTAGCTCACATTGTAATGAAGTAAGATGCTCAAGGTAATTTCTTCCCAGAGTTCCTGACAGCTTGCCAGGAGGCCATAGGCGCTGGAGAACGTGAGGCTCACATCCACGACGGAGAACTTGTCCGGCCAGGCAAACTGCACGATCTTGGGAGAGGAGTCCTTATCACACAGATTAGACCTAGCTTGCCTCAAGTTCGCATTAATAAACACATGACTATTACTCTTATTACTGTCATTGCTCTTATTATTGTTTTTACCTTGTTACTCTTATTACTTTTATGACTCTTATTACTCTCATTACTCTTGTTACTTTCATTACTCTTATTATTAGTCTTGTCAATCTTATTGTTATTACTACTATTATTGTTATTATTATTAGTAGTAGTAGTAGTCGTAGTAGTAGTAGTAGTAGTAGTAGTAGTGCAATTATTACTTGAACAAACTTCAGCTTCTTGGCTTCTGCCTTGCGCTGAGGTGCAGAAGCCAGGTATGCATAGCCTCCATCGTATGCCCCATACGCGAAGCCACTGATACTCACAGGGGCACGAAGGTAACTAGCAAGATTCACACACAGCTGCTCAGACACCTGTCCTGTATTCACTGAAATCCTTCTCAGCCACAAAGGCCATGCTCGCCAGGGTATACAGGACCACTTTTGGAGTGGAGCCGCAAACGGCATAGCCTCCCCACATTCCCGATTCTATCAACACGCGCATTCTTGCTGTCCACTGACATGTCTGAGCCCCTGGCCATACTGGGCATCTGTAAATGTGGCTACAAATCCAGAGTAGTCGGGCGCCGTTTGCTCCAAGTCGAGGACGCTGTCCTATCAAAGGATCCCCATACTCTCGCACAACTCTGTTGATTCAGTTGGCAACGCATTCACATGCAGCTGAGGTCAGAAACAGGATCTCACAGACGCTGAACTCTGCACAAGCTTCGCTGCAGCCGTGCGGCCACAGCCATTGTTTCAAGATTGATCTTCACGATCTTGCCCGCGTTCTCATACAATCCGGTCTGATAAGTCGCCAAGAACCCGAAGCCGGCTTCCTTTAGATATCATAAACGGGAGCAGTTGCGAGCAGTTGCATCAACTGCCATTGCGAGCTGGCAAGTAGTACTCCTACTTTCTTCCCTCACTGCGGATACAAGCGTCGGCAAATCCAGGTCGCAGATTTACGAGGCTGGCATCAATGAGATCAAGGGCCAGAAACCGGACACCAGCCCCAGCGGTCTCATTGTCATAGGCCTCACTGGTGTCAACGCTGACAAAGCGTCCCGTCTCCTCGTCCACTGCAGTGATCATTCAAAAGACCACTCTCAGAAACACAGAACATGTTGCCGCAGACAGTGGCAGTGTCAACCAGCACAGCCATTGTCACCACCTCCTCCTCGCCACCAACGCCGCCGCCACCGCCACCGCTACCAAAGCATGATTCTCAGCATGGCATTTTCTGAACCATGGCAAATGAAACACTTGGTGACCAAGTCTTGGTCCATCATCGTTGTCCCTGAGCCCCTGCGAGTGCCAACCTTGACGACAATCACCAATGTAATACCAACGCACCACTAGCACCTTCAAAGCCACATTCACTCCCACCGTTACAACCACGATCACCACCAGTTCTGGACTGAAAAACTACCGTTCACGTCATAGTCCTGCGGCACCAGATAGAGGTTGGTGCCATCCAGAAAAGCTCCAGAAAAGCTTTTGAGGTTCGAATCGACCTCCACAAGATCACACAGCGTAGCTTCAAAATATTGGGGGAACCCAAAGGGTCGAGCGAAAATGTGGACGTTCCCCACGCGGACTTCAAGTTTGAAAGCCCCTCACGACAGCAGCACCGCGAATCTAAAACTCTGCGCCTGGGCGAGGTCTACCACAGCTGGGGCGGGAAGCGACATGGTGGCCTCGGTCATGGGGGGCTCAGGGCTGAGTTATATAGGGGTTAAAATGGCATAGAGGGATAATGGAAAAGAAAATGCAACTACTTTAGGGTTTTATAGGGGTGGTCTTGATGGACTGGAAGTTCCCAATTTCGCGAGCAAGACTATTGCTGAGGCACCAAGGACTGCAGAGTCCGGTCAGGCCGCGTTGCGTTTTCGTGTAGTCTGAAGTAGCTTTGGCTGCGAATCTACTAGCATTGCAAAGGGAGTCGTGCCCTTGCCTGACTTGAAGTCAAACAAGGTTGCACGCTCGGGTAGCAATTTGACCATTTCGGCGTTGCCATCTCGAATTGCAATAACAAAAACCGGCTTCATTCAATTTATCTCTGCAGTTCATCCCCAGCCCGCGATTCAGTAGGAAATTTGCCATTGCTGCCAATGCAGTATACTAGCTCTCCCTGTATATAGTAACCCTATATGATCACCGGTCCTACAGTAATACATTCTATATTCTATTCCTTCATCCCCTACTCACCACCAGTAAGTCTTGGGCTGCGCCAAACCTGCCAGCAGGGAAGAGGCAGAGCCGAATGCAGTAAAGCAGCCAAATCGAAGCGAACCAGAGTCGAGCTGGAGAATGCAGGAATCATGTATCCTCGGTCACCAATGAATAGGAAAACATGTCTTTCACCATAAAACGATTGGAAGAAAACATTATCCCCGATGTTTTGGTATGAAATCCTCAGTCGTTCTCACCAGAAGAAGCTGAACCTGAAGGATTTTGATGACCATGAACTGTTTTCATCTTGAACATGATACAAATACTTCCCTAAACCCTAGATCCTAAACCATGAATCCTTTTGGGTCATGGCCATTCGACCACCACGCAGCACTTCAAGATGAGTGCCAGGCCGCAGTCCTATTCTAATATAGCAATTTCCATGTTCTTTTCCATCATCCCTATAGAAGCCCTATATACCCCCCTAAATAACCCAACAACCCTGTATAACCCGAGGTCTCAAAATTCCTGATTGCTACAGCTTATGAATTTGAAGCGATAATGCTCTGAGGAACATGCGTCAACCATCAGGATCCACAGGACACATGCTCACTTGACCTGCTATAAATGGGCTGGGCAGTGGCATCCAGGAATGTCTCATGAACATTAGAGCCTCCAAACCTCTGGTTGAAAATCGCTGCGCTTCTGATGAACAATAGAATCTCAACTGTAAACCCTAAGCTTAGATAGTAGTTTCCCACACGTAGCGGGACCTTCTCGGGGGTCCCCTTACTAAGGAGTATAGTATTGGGGTCTAAAGTGGGATCCCTTTATGAATGGAAACTACCAAGTCTAACAAGACCTAGCGGCCGAAAGCGCCATCGGCCAGGCCGGCCACGAACACGGTGCTGTCCAAGCCAACTTAGCCAGCAGCAAACACTCTTCGAACTGAGGGCTGACTTGGGATTCTCTTTTCTTGTTTAGGGTTTAGGGTTTAGGGTTTAGGGTTTGTCAATATGCAACTCATGAGTGTTCAAAGCACTGCGAAATTAAGAATGAAATCCAAGAGGGCAAATAGTGCATTAGAAAAAGAACTATGTACAACAGTATGAAACGTAACTATGATCCGAACAATCCGCCTTCAAGGCGATCCTCTGGTAAATGCGCAAAATAAAATGCAGCGTGATACAACTTGAAAAATCATGGTTGAGACACGTGTACCAAAGTCCACCTTCTCCGAAATCTGGAACGTGGCCAAATCCATACGATGGACCTGTAGCATTCTTGGCTTCAGAGGCTTGTGGGGAATAGGTTCAGCGTTCCGGGTTTTGCGGCTGTTTCATGTATCAGCTTCGGGGTGACAATACAGCAGTGCAGAATTTGTGGCTTAACGGCATTAGGTTGAGAGTTCCAAAGAATGGTCAGCTCGGCAGCGGGCAAAACAATGATAACACAATTGATACTTTCCGCAACTAAGCCCCGCAAGTCTTCAACAATCTGATAGGAGCATGCACTTTGCTGGCCACATCAGATGCAGTCAAACGCACAAAAAAGAAAGTGATGGTGCCTGATATTTGTGTTGTGTAGGCGCAAGCCTTCATTGCATACATCACTGGAGAAGGTGTAGACAGACCCTGACGTATGACTTGTAAAAAAGCAGAAAAATATCCCTACAACTGAGTATCATTTTTGTGGTGGCTGAACCCCGTAAGATTATATTCATACATTGCTATGCTATACCCCGAGAAAGCTATGATCTTACTCTATACTGGTGTCTATAGTCTCCCCAAATAAAATACTTCTCAACCGTCCCCACAGGGCCCACAGCAGCGCCTCTGGAAAGGACATGGGCACCGTGTACAGGTAAATGCCATCGCTGAAAACCTGGTTCTCTGACAATGGCAACTCTCAGAATGCGGTTCAGGGTTTAGTGCTTAGGGTATTGGACCAGGAGTTCAAACATACTGGAAACTGCACAAGAAGATAACGTGTACCAACAACGAACCCTTGTTCCTCAATGCTATACTTCTGCATTCGTTTCAATCATGACAAGAACGACGACGACGACGACGACGACGACGACGACGACGACCACCACCACCACCACCACCACCACCACCACCACCACCAGCAAGATGCAAACTGACTTCTCAATCTGTTATGTACCTCGTTATATTTGAAACTGTTGTGCTGCTTCCAACCGTTTGGTTAGGTCCGGTTGTGGACCCTTCTTTCTTCAATCCAAGTTAGGGATTGCCCTACAAGTTCGAGAGTCAACCTGCCAGTCCAAGCACGCAGCGATAGGCGGGCTCCCTTCTGGCGAGCCTTCTCTTCCCTTCAAGTCAAGCGGAAATGACTAACGCAGACTGCTCATGCCCCACTTTCTGCACGACACCTAGACCTGCCGGGCATAAAGAGCCAACAAAGATAAATGCCAATAAGACTGCGACAAGGCTTCCCTCTATTCCCCCTACCGCTAGTGGCATTAATGCATTTATAGTGCCACGGTGCAGCATGCTCGTCTTATTGCAGTCTCTCATGGAAGTACTGATCTCGGAGGAGACTTCATTGTTTCTCAATGGAAGAATACTCTTCCCTGAAGATCCGGTTATCAGGGTGAAGATCCGCTTATGGGTGGGGGGGCAATCCGCTGCCAAAAAGCTCCGCCGATGCTGGACACGGATGAGGGCAGCACGTCTGTATAGTTCCTGAGGCCAAGCTGGGTTACCGTTGAGGAACTCAACTAAAGACAAGCATTGACTCGAAAGAGAGACCCTGCTCGAAGTCCCTTAGTGGCAGTCCGTAATTTAGGGTTCAGGGTTTGCTTTGACAACGCGCTGTTGTCGACCGCTGCTGCTTCTGCTGAGCTCCGGGGTTTGGCAAGGGGGTGGGGGGGGTTGGTTCGCAATAACGTTCGCAACGAACGCTTCTGGAAGGCCTCGCTTGGACAAAACGCCTCAGAAAGCATGTCCCTGGCGCGCGAACAAAATATCTCTGACTATCATCAATGCGCTCTTTCCGCCAGACCCTCAATCACCCAACAAACGCAGGGCTTCAGCATTTTCAGAAAAAAATTGGCCGGCGTCTTGTGGCCGGTGCATGATACGTACTCGGTGCAAGCCATCAACAACCAGCTCTGGGCCAACTAAAGCCTGCAGTGTCCAAAACACACATGTCTGTTCCCAGAACCAAGTAGTAACCTCCGTTTCATTTTTAGCCTTCTTTCCTCTGCTATGATAACTTAACTAAACAATTCCCAGTAATGTAGTTGCTTGCATACTCCTTTGCATGCTCCATGGTAACTCCATTTAAACTCCTCAACATGAACCCTAAACCCTAAACCCCTAAACCCTAAACCCCAAAACCCTAGACCCCTAAACCGCTAAACCCTACACCCTAAACCCTTGAACCCCACACCGCAAATGTTCGCCAAGTCTCTGGAAAGCCTGACCCTCTGAGCAGGCAGGCCGTTCGACTTGCGCGAAAGGCCTTGAACAACGTTCAATTTTCAGGGGTTTAGGGTTTAGGTTTTAAGGGTTCAGAGGTTTAGGGTTTAGGGTTTAAGGGTTTAGGGTTTAGGGTCTAGGGTCAAGGATACCGACTTGGGGTTTCCCAGAAGAATAAGGATTGCAATATTTGGGTGTCTGTATTGGCCCCCCCAAATCTTTTCGGAGGCCTCAGACAAATGATTACTTCGTAACAAGTGTAAATGAGGGGTCTCAAATTTGCGGGAAACACCATATTAGCAGTGTTATTGAGCCCAAGAAGGATCATACCTATCTTGCAAAGCACCATACCTAAAGGAGGACTGAAATGCCTCCAAGTCACATGTACTACGTAAGCCCTACATGGTCCTAGTTTCCATGTAATGTTCCAGTTGCCTTTCCACTTGATGCTCCAGCATCCCATCGACCTAAATCTAAACACTGTAGTATCTCCAAATCAACATTTCCACAAAACTAATGGTCGTGATTTCCTTCATGGAATACATGGGGGGCCACACCAAACTACCACCCTTCACGGGTTTTTGGTAACCCTGAAGTTGACTGTAGCTCATATTATGGGCTCGTCTTCAAGATTTTGGCATCAATGCTTACAGATGTTGCAACAAAGATACCACGAGCTGAGTTTGACAGCCGCCTAGAAACTAAGTACCAATAATCAGAATGATACTGATAGATGACAACAGTCTTTAGCTCCGAAAACGGGTAGAAGAGGTGCTGTTACAGCAGCTCGGGACGTCTAGGCACCCATGTAGATGTTGACGATGCCACTGACACTTGCAATCGAGGTCAATAGCTTCATGATTCCACTTCCGTTGATCGGGCAGATCAAAGCCAAACCATTGGATAACAGATACTCTCCTGAATGTGACAAAACTGAAGCCGAAAACGCGTGTGATCCTTCTGTGCACTTCCACGCTTTCCAATGCATACAGCTGTAGTCTAGTTGCATGAGCCCGATAACTGCGATACCTCTTACAGCCCTAGAACATGCTAACCTCAAAATAATGTCAAGAAGTCAAGCGGCAACTCGTCCTGCCAGGTAGCAGCTTGAGCAAGGCTTACGCAAAGCAGTACTGTGTTTGCTTGCCGCTGCAAGAATCTGTAGCATAACGTTGATGATATGGCCAAAGCGTGATTGTCTTTCATGTGGCTCCGGCTATGTTTGCAGTTGTTCACGAGCATTACAGCAATCATCCCCTAAGCTCGGTGTACTGTTTCAGAATTTTCCTGGACAACAGCGACCTTCGCGAGCACTGTACAACTCTTAGCTTTGCTGTAAGTACAAAATCAGCTATCACATGCAGCCCTGGCTATACAGTTTGAGGCTGCAAGCGCACGGGTCCTGGCAGAACTTCGTGAAGAGGTTATAACCTGGATGCTGGACCACGCAACAAGCTTGAAAAATGCTGTCCTCGTAACTCAGACATCTATGGTCTCTTGGTGAGAACTGCCTGGCTTGCAAACAAGAAGCTGATTTCAGATCACTTCATATTTCAGATGCTATTCCCTTATGTACGGTAACATATTCAAAACCCAAAAAATCTCAACGGTGTCCTTGCGCAATACCCCTCCTTATTCCAGTTTTACGCCCTCTTGCTTACTCTTTACAATGCTGAACCATAGTGAGATGAGTGGCTGTCGGATCTCAGAAGATGGAATCTCCCTTGGACCATCACAGCATCATAGAGGCTGGTCCCCAAATTCACCTGGCAACTGATGCAGAAACTTCCTGGAGTATCTACAACTAGAGCAGCACTGCTGCACCGGTACAACGGTTGCCGTAGCAATGCTGACCAACATGCTTCTGCAACATCGTAGAACATGTTGTGACCTTTCGAAGATACTGATATGGCAATTTCCCTAAATAAGGGGACTCCAATATGGACCCAATATACTATAGTCCATATTATAGGAACCCCCAAAAAGGTACCCCTAATTTTGGGAAACCCGAATCCCTATAATCCCCTACAAAACCCAGTGTCCATTTCATGTTCCATTTTCTTTTCCATTTGATTCTCCATTATAGTAGGTACCCCTAATTTTGGGAAACCCCCATATGCATCACCAGGGAAGGTCTCTAAGTATAATATAATATAGTAGTTTCCATTTTCTTTTCCATTATCCCAATAACACCCCAATATAACCCCAATATATACCCTATAGTCCCTATATAGCCCATTAGTATAGTACAGTACAGTCCCTCTCTGTGTTTCAGCAGGGCCTGGAGCTCGACCTCTGAGAACTGGGCGAGATTGAACCGAACCAGGTTGCCATTCCCCGAGGCCTCAGCGGAGGGGCAATTTGAAGCCATAATCTAAACTCCTTAAAAGGGGGTTTTATAGGGGGTTATATAGGGGACTACTACAGGATTCACAGGGGATCCTACTTCCAGCGATTCATCGCTGTCACTCTTCTGCAGATCCACGCCAAGAGGCCGCGTAGCCGTAGAACCCTCGCCTGAAACCAGCGATGTACTCCGAGCCTGCCAGGCTATCAAACGCGCGGCGCTCCTCCCCTGCATCTTAGCAGCGCAAAGCCATGAAATTGACAAGGCAGCATCCTTGTTGTTGGGGGCAACTCTCGCCAAATGTGTTCTTTGCTAGCCAAGCTTTCAATGCCACCAACATTCACACAAGTGGTCCAGATATGTCCAAGTCTCAGCATCCTTTCCCTTTGCTACTGTTGCTTGTGAGCTGGAGACCCTCCATCTTTGGACGTCTTGGATTTCACTTTTGCGAACTGACTTTCATCAAGCTTGCTTGCAGAAATTGGGAACGCTCCGCTCTTGCAAAATGAGGTCGGCTGCTCTTGCTTAGTGGCACAGGACCTTCGGCTGATGCATCGAGGTAGTTCACGTCGGCTTGGCTGAATGTACTCAGGGAAAATCGCACGATCAGGCCGCTGGCGGTGGGTAGTAGGTAACCTCAGCCACTCACGCTACTGTGACAGAAAAAAGCTCAGCAACAGTGAGATACTATCAAAAAAACAGCATATTACCCCAATATAGTAGTTTCCATTTCATTTTCCATTATCCCATTATATAACCCTAATATAACCCTAATATATACCCTAATATAGTAGCTTCCATTTTCTTTTCCATTATCCCTTGTATAACCCCAATATTACCCCAAT
>CAJNIZ010004851.1:149-20619 GCA_905231905.1 Symbiodinium pilosum | reverse complement strand
GGGTTTATGGTTTTTGGGTTTAGGCTTCTGGGGTTTAGGGTTTTGGGGCTTAGGATTTTGGGGTTTAGGGTCTAGGGGACGGTTTCTGGATTTAAGGATCAAAGGGTTGCAGTGTTTTTTTGTTGGGGGGGGGGCTAGGGTTTGGAGGGTTGAAAGGGTCTAAACCTTCAACCCTAGCCCCCTGAACCCTAAATCCTCAAGGGCCAGGATGAGGGTTACGAAGGGATGCGAAGGGTTGAAGTGGTAACGGGTTTGAAAAATGTTTTGGGGTTTGGTGGTGTGAGGCGCAAAAAAAGGCTCAAGAAAGCCAAGGAGCTAGGGTCTAGGGTTATGGCTTTACTGTAACAGGAGCGCTGGTGCTGGGTTTGTAGGTTCAGGGGACTAAGGAAGTAGACTATGAAAGTGGTTATAGGCAGGCTGACCCTAACTTGGGGATTTCTAGCCCAATTTATAGCTAATTACTGCATGTCGTCCACTGAGCTTTCAAGCGCAGAAGTTTGGGAAATTCCTCGGTGTGGGCCAGTGCGTGGTGACTCGGTGAGTAGGTCCCTCTAGTAACTCTAGTTGTCCCTCTTGTTGACCCTCTTACTAAGCAACCCTATGCCCCAAACCTTGAATAAGATAGCAGTTTCCATCCGGGAAGCCCCCCAATTGGATTCAAACAGAATTCGGCCAGCATAGGGTACCGTACCTCAAGCAGACCTCAGCTTGCCTCCGACCTTAAAATTCAACGGTAAGTGTTCAGGCCCTTGTAGTAGGGCTAAGGGCTTTTGTAAGAGCCCTAAACCCTAAACCCAACGAACATGGTAGTTGCTCATCTGGTCGTTTTTCAGAATCCCTGTCGCCAAAATGGCCATGAAGTAGGTGCCTGTGTTGGTTAGGACTGTCCTTCATAGAAGTGTGTTCCCAGTGTTCCTGCTGTACAAAGACCTTTAGCTCACCCCCGCCCCCCCGGCCCCCCATGTAAGCCCCGAAAGGGTTTAAACCCTAAGTCCTAAACCCTTAACCCCAAACTCTACACCCCATTCCCTAAGCCCTAAACCCTAAACCCTAAACTCTAAATCCTAAGCCCTTAACCTTAAGCCCCTAGAATGCAATCCTTTAGGCAAGGCAACAGTCTCCTTATAGATTTAGGCTTTAGGATTTAGGGTTCAGGATTTGGGATTTAGGGTTTAGGGTGAGGATTTAGGGTTTAGCGTTTAGGGTTTAGTGGGCTTAGGTTTTTTAAAGTAGGGCGGAGGGTTCAGGATTTAGTGCTCAGGATTTAGGATTTGGGTGTAGGGTTGCCTTGTTAGAAAGGCCCAGTTCCCCCCCCTTTTCCAGTTAGGAGAGACATCAATTTCTTGAAGCTCATGCTTGGGATTGGGATGAAGGCTCAGAGATTTCCCTACCAGCGAATCTCCTTCCGAATCTTAAAGACTTAAAGAACCCCCAGTCCCCTTATAGCGACTAGCCCTCTATTCCATGATGGTGTTCTGTTGAGAACTCCTACTATTAGGGGCATGATTCAATTGTTAGGATTCATCGTCTCACCTTCCAATGACTGCTGAGCACTGTTGCTATTTCTGCTTCCGGTGGCCCACGGATTAGGGGATCAGCACCTTCATCTGCCCTTATTGGGGATCTTATGGGGGAAATATGGGGTCTCATCCCTAAACCCTAAACCCAATGGGGGAATATGGGGTCTCATTATAACCCATCCTGGTTTCGTCCTGTTGGGCCGAAAGGTGGCTTTCTCAGGGTTTCTTTGGGGTTGCGTGGGGCCTGCACGAGTGCCTGCTGCGAGGACACAAATGAGGCAATCGAGACCTTGGACGCTGGGCTGTTTCCTGCACGTGCTTAATTATGTTTTGGGCCCTGAAGGTTTCCGGAACCCAGGGTCAGGGCTTAGGGTCTAGGGTCAGGGCACCTCCCGTTCTGCAAAATCTACTGCTATGTCAGATTCTGCAGTGGCTGCAGGAAATGTTGATTGTTTACCTACCCCCCCCCCTCCCCCCACGATTAGGAACCGCGCGAAACTAGAGATCGCCAATGGCGCAGATTTTCATTTCTGCTCCGTCCTGAATCTTGGAGACCCCTCAATGTAGATGCCTCAATGGTTACAAGCAGTATGCCGTTCTCATCCTTGTTTAACAACAATAGAATATCCCTAAAGCTAAGCCCCAAACCCCAATCTCGACGCACTATTCCTAATTGTGTAGTATGTTGTCAGCACTGGGCGACCCTGAGATATAGGTCATGTAAGGGCTTATAGGAGTCGAGTTACCCTTGCCTATAGCAGATAGCAGTCCTCTTACCCTGAGAAACTGGGGTTTAGGATGTAGGATGTAGGGGCTAGGGGTTATAAGGAGCTTATAGGTGTAAACCCTAAACCCTAAACCCTTAGGGATGGTATGGAGAAGCTTCGGAGTTCCTCCCGAGATGGGGAGCTTGTCTAAGTGACAGTCATCTGTTGGTCACCCTACATGTTAAGGGACCACCACAATCTAGGTTATACAGAGGTTTGTAAAGGGTTCTATGGGGATTATATAGGGTTTAGGATTTAGGGGTTATGGTTTAGGGTCTAAACTCCTAGGTAAACCAGTAATTAGTGCCCTTTTTCACTTTTTATTTTCATGTCTTCTTAGTAAAGCTGACCATTAGGAAAAGCGTACTCTTATTGTTAAGCGGTTACTGGAGAACCTAGTAATTGTAGATTCTTGCACGACCCTTACACTTTGAACCCTAAACCTACCCACCTCTAGGATGTCTAGCTACCCTCTGGTTTGAGAAGCCCTACATCCTAATCCCTGCACCTTAACCTGGCATACATATAACTATGGAAGTTTCTTGAAGTGATTCCTAAAGGATACCGGAACACGGACCCCATCATCTCTTCACAATCGGCAAATACCCCTTGGGGTCCCAAGGGCCCCATCTTTGCAGAGACCCTCTTGTCCATTTGTGCGTTTGTTTTGGCGCGGAATAGGGGTTGCAATTATTCCCCATATATCCAGACCCCTGAAGGCCCCGCAGTTTTGAGAAACCCGCATACATCCCTGAGACCCCTTTATTTTTTAGTCTCAAAGCCCTAAAGCCCTAAACCTCTGTCATCTTTAGCAACACACCTTAGGAGGACCCCCCCCACCCTGCAATAGTGGTATATTAGGAATATAAGAGGGCCCTAATATAATCCCTATCATCCCTTATAGCCACTATTACTGGGCGGGGGGTCCACCTTAAACACACCCCAAGTTCCAAGCGGTGAGTATTGGCAAACCACCTGTCCTTGAGCCCTTATGTGCCCGACCTCAAAGCGTCTTAACATTTATGTATTGAGTGTAGGGTTTATAGGAAACATTCAGGTTAGGGGTATGATAGTCTGGCTTCATGTTAAGGCTAGATTTGGGGAACCATGTTAAGCTTCATATAGCCCAATAAGGTAACTTAGCTAAAGTTCCTTAACAGCAGACCGGTAGCAACCAAGGTGGAATAAGATTCTGTCGTGTTTTTGCATTTTTTACCCAAAGCACATCATCTTTTCAGCAACCGAACTCCAAGGCTCCAAATTGCCCAATGTTGGTATTATCTATAGACACGTAAGGCCCCAGGGGAAGAACCCTATCCATATCAACCCTAACCCCTAAACCCTTCTTCTGCCGCGAAAATTTGCGACGGATCCCAGGATAAGACCATTGGACTTGCACAAGCGGCTGGCGACATGCAGGACCTCGAATAGTAGCACGTTTAGGGCTTGGGGTTTAAGGGGTTGGGGTTTGGGTCTAGGGTTCAGAGTTTAGGGTTTCGGGTGTTACGGTTTAGGCTCCAGGGTTCAAGGTTTAGGGTATTTAGGTTAAAGAGTGGGCACTGGAGGTGCATAGAGACTACAAAGGGATTATGGGTGCCCCCAGCTGGTATTCTATAGGCTGCAGTCTCATATAGTGGGTTCTTTCGGTGGTAACCATATTGACCACCTGCTAACAATGAAGAATATGCATGCACATATGCATGGATCCGATTTTGATCAGAACTTTCTGCTGGGGATCACTGAAAAGATTATGTTATGTTTAGGGGGATGTAAAGGGGCAAGTCGGACAGGCAAAATATGCAAGGCCATGTAAGCTTCCTGGGGGTCACAGGGGCTATTGACACTGCCAGAGTACAAAGAACCTCGAGACTCCCACAAGGTGCTGAACTCAGCGCCAGAGACCCAACACCCCTAAACCCTTGAGCTCAAAACCAATGATCACGTGCCTTCCGAATCTCAGAGCTGCTAGATTAAAAGGCAAAACTGAACGCTTACAGCCCTGTAGGTTCTGAGGGGCACCCCAGATAGGACGCACACTTCAAGCAACATCCTGGGCTCCCTTGTAATGTCCTTCTATCTAAACAGTCCTCTATCCCATTTAGGGTCCCTGAATAGGAATCGACCCTAAACCGTAAACCCTAGTGCAGGAGACAGCACGCCTACAGCAGAATCTCATTGATGCGCTACTGTTTCGGCAGAGGCCCGAAACTAAAGGGCATGGGGGTCAGAGCACGATCTTCGGGTTTATAGGATTTAGAGTTTTGGGTAGGCCGGGCTTCAGGGTAATTGGACTCCTATATGAGCCCCTTATATAACATGCGTTCACATAAGGGCTGTGCTGGTGCCATATTGCGGCAACATTTGTCCTGGAACCCTTGCAAGTGGTTCAGGGCTTCAATAATTTCAGTCGGCCCACGACTCGTGAATCAGCGCTAAGTATCCCCTCCCAAAATAAGCCCCCAGCCCCTCCTAGTAATTGATATTCGCCTGAATCTACGTTTCTGTTTTAAAGTTGGGGTTTGTTGTTAGTGGGGCTAGGGGGCGCAGTACTGGTGAGTGGGGATTGCTCCCAGTCCTGTGTTTTCACAACCTAAACCCTGCCAAGAAGTTCTATGACAACAATCTGGGCCCCCGGACTAGGTACCCCAGTAGTATCATTTTTCCCATTATATTTTGAGGTCTCCTTATTCAAGCTGAATAGTAGGAAAATGGGTACCCTTATTATTAAGGGTTGACTGGTGAACCTAGGAAGTGTGTAGAATAATTCCCTTTTCCGTCGTCTTTAAGCATCTTCCGCCCTAAACCCTAAACCCTAAGCCCACTGAATAAGGATTTTGGACCAATTGTTGAAAATGGCGTGGTGTCTTCTGCATGTGAGCCTGTGGGAGTTTGGTGGCCTAAACTCGGGTTCAGGGTTTAGGGTGCGCTGCCAGCAGTGGACGTTGCCCTCTCGTCCCGCAACCGCACTTCCGGCAATGCAAAGCTGAGTTTCTGAATTCGTGGTCGCCCAGAAATGTTAGGTAAGGTTTTTTAGGCTACATTGCAACCCGACCGTAGTAGGGTCGATAGCAGTAGGGTCGATAGCCACAGAAGGGTGGATAGCAGAGGCGTAGGGTATTGCAGAAGCAGTTTCCTATATTTGTTATCAGTTTCCGTACTTGCGCATCAAAGAGGCACCACCCTAACACACCGGATCGTTTCTGCACCGCTCACACACAGTACCTGAACAAAGGTGCCTTATCTGGACGACCGTCTTTAGAAAGGGTTCTGTATGAGGTTCCAGGTGTTGACGGCTCGGAGTTACCAGTTATGCCCTGAACGGCAGGTAAGCAGGACCCTGGCTTCGTGTACCCAGCCTTTTAAACCCTAGCCGCACCCCCAACCCTAAACCTCAAAGCCTAAACCCCACGAACCCTACCCTAAAGCCTTTAAACCCTAAACCCTATAAAGCCTAACCCCTATAAACCCTAAACCCTATACACCCTAAACCCTGTAAACCCTGATTCCCGAGCGGAGTGGAAGTCTACGGAGCATCCCAGGATTTCGGTACGAGCATGGCGCCATGGTCCATGCTTCCAAGACAACCTTGAGCACTAAAGCCTTACGTATAAGCCCTGAATTCCAACTGGGTTTAGGGCTCACCTTTTGGGATTTACGTTTAGGATCTAGGCTTTAGGGTGTAGAGCTCTAAGCACTGAAAACATATTCCAAACCCATGTCTAAACCAAGGCCAGCGAGAAAGCTGGTACAATAAGGCTACTGCTGCAGCCCGAAGACCATAGCCCCAAGCCCTACCGCCTCAAGTGCAAGGCCCTAAAACCCCAACCCTATGCCTGTTCTTAACCAGACTTCAGAACACTACGATGGATTTCCAAAACCTGGGCGTTCTTTCTTGGAAGACCCCATAGACGATGAGGATTGTCGTATGGTCTATACTGGGGAACCCACTATATCATAAAACGCATGGTGCAGTGCCCATGCACCCTAAGCCCTACTTGGAGGCTTAAGGGGACATAACGCATAAGTGGCCCTACCTAGAGTAATCTAGACCCTTAGAAAGACACGAAAATGTTAGGTACGCATCCTTTTCTTACAGGTACAGTGGTTGCTCTAGGCAAACCCGAAACCTCTGTACAGAAGCCCTGGGGAAATCTTTGAAGGAATCCGAAGGCGGCTCTTCGAGTTGCCAAGGAGGCGGTTTTCCCTGTTTAAGGTTGAGGGTTTGGGGTTTAGGGTTCAGGGTTTAGGGTTGAGAGTTTCTGGGCCTTCGGGGTTTAGGGTTTAGGGTCCGGGGTTCAGGGGCTGAGGGAGTGGGGAAAAAGCACCCCAATAATGGAGAAACACATGGACAAGATAAGGGAAAAATATATGGAAACTGGGTTTATATCATGGTCGTTTATAGGGTTTGGGTTCAGGGGTTTTGCGTTTACGGCGTGGGGTTCGCAGCTTAGACTTTGTCAAAACGATCTTGGGTCAAGGGGGTTTGGGTTTGGGATTTTTAGAGTTTAGGGTCTTCGAAATTTGCAGCCAGAAGGGTTCTGAATTTCCGATGGCCATCCCGATCAGGAATGGAAGGGTCGTTCAGTGTTTCAGGGTAATCCAGGTCAGGACGAGCGCAATGACCATGCCAGATTTGCTGAGTGAGGTTCTGGCCCTACTTGAATGGAAGCCGCTGGGGTCATTGATTGACGTTTTCGGTAGTCAGCCCGGGTATGCCACGCATCAAGCTGATGCCAGACGAGCTCATGCGCAAGTACTTTTCGAGGGCATAGAGGCTTGGGTTCGGTTGACCTGCAATAGTTGGCCAAAGGAGTGGGAAAATGCGAGGATCCCGTGTGCCCACTCATGCTGGCGTTATATGGTCATCCGGACTCCAGTGGCATCTGCGAGCGCCATTCCGCCAAGCAATTGGAGAGCCTCAGGTGCAAAACAGTGCTGCCAGTAATTCGGCAAGTTATTTGTTATCACCCGAACTCGATCTCATGTTGGTCTTCTATGTTGACGATTTTAAAATGGCCGGCGCCAAAGCGAACCTCAAAAAGGCTTGGGACGGTGTCAATCAAGTCCTTGACATGGATCCTCCCGCGGTCTTTGGTAGGTAGTTGGTAGTTTCCCGAAATCGGGAGACCGCAGTATAGACCCCCTAAATACTAGAATCCTTTTAATGAGAGCCCCCAAAAAGGTTTTGGGAAGCCACCCTTTCGGTTGCAATCATAATGTGAGAGATCACGTCATGATAGGCAGGGATGGAGACACATTTGCTCATGTGTTCGAAAAGAAGTTCTCATATCTTCCGCGAACTTCGCCATTAACCCTAGAAATTGTGAGGGTTAGGGTTCAAGGTAGGGTTTTGGGGTTTACCTGGATCCTACAGAGCCTGAGTTTGCTGCTCCCTGTTCTGTACTTGCATGGTACATGACTTTGAATCAAGAGTTCCAAGATGTGGTTTAGGGTTCAGGGTGGCGAGGTAGGGGCAGGGCCGGGATTGTGTTTTGCGGCAGTTCAAGTGCCCACAAATCTGGGAATTCATGTGCAGGCGTCAGGGACAAGCCTAAACCTTCAAACCCCAAGCCCTAAATCTATCCCCTGAAGCCTACTCAGAGGTTCAGGGAGCTTAAGAACCGCGTATGACTGGGCTATAACCCTGTGCACTCATAATTGGGTAACGCATGCACATCTAAAGTGAGAGGGGTTTCAAATAAGATAGTAGGCATGAACTTCCAAGTATACTCATTACCCCCCAAGTGCCTCCAAAATTAGCTTTAATTAGCCCTCAGTTCCCTGAAGAAACTTGAACACCTAAGCCTCCTTTCAAGCCGACGCCCTAAAGTAAAAACCCTAAACCCTAAAACTCTGAACCCTACAAGCCCTGAAGCCCTAAAACCCTAAACCCTAAAACCCTAAGACCCTCTACCCTACCCAGCTCCCTTCGAAACTTCCCTAAGAAGGCCCGTACCATGGCACAGAAGAATGGCGACAAGCGCGCCGAAGCCATGTCGTGGCCTCAGGGTTTAGGGTTTTAGGGTTCAGGGTTTGCGGATTAGATTTTAGGGTTTAGGGGTCTAGGCTTCAGCATTTTGAGGTAACGGATTCTGGGTGTGGGGTTTAAGTGTTTAGGGTGGAGGTTTTAAAAATGTGTTCACTCAATGGTTGGTATCCCTCATCAGTATAATCTGGATGTTGGATCGGGGCGGGTTTCTTACATAGCCAATGGAAGAACTTTAAACTTTTAGTTCTTTCTTGCTTGGTTTATATTAACGAACTTTTTTGGCCTTGGTTACTGGGGAAGAGAGGTTTAGGGACTACGTAGGGCTAAGGGATTTAGGGGTTAGGCTTAAGAGATTCAGATCAGGGTTTAGGGTGTAGGGGGTCAGAGTTTTGAGATGTCGAGGTTGGCGTCTAGTGTTTAACCTTAAACCCTAGACCCTAGACCCTAAACCCTACGCTCTAAACTTTAGACCCTAGACCCTAAACCCGAGACCCTAAACCCTAAAGGCTCTGGCTTTTGGATCTTTGGGGATACATCGGGTAGTCTTAGGTCGGAACCATCTGCCTTGCTGTTGATACAAAACATCCTCCATGAACATAAACCCAAAAACCCTAAACCCTACACCCTAAACCCTAGACCCGGTACTTCTTCATACCCGTAGGTTGGTCTAGTAAGATCTTGCAGGGTGTCGGTATTCACCTTGGTTGGACTCCTGATCCTTCGCAGTGGAGTTCTTGAGGCCAATACTTCTGAGCTTAGATTGGATGTAGGGTTTTTGAAGCTGTGTCCAGGATTTGGGCTATTTGGGATTTGGAGTTGAGATGTGGGCTTGGGGATTTGGTAGCAGATTTCATCTCACCCTATACTAGGAACCTTCGACTCCAGTTTGTACGGTTAGGGTTTAGGGCTTAGGGCGTAATTAGGTGGCATATGGATGTGGTTCCTCTGTGTATACACCAAGATCTAGAGTAAGACCACACCCTCCTTTCGCTCATACAAGGTTGAATAAATGGCGTAATCGCATAGAAACTCAAGTGGTTAGCCACCGAAGCGCTGCTCCCCCGAACCCTCAACACTAAGTTCTAGGCACTCAAATAAACGATGCTGCAAGCTAAGGGTTTTTCCCTTGCCACAAGCAACCCTGAACGTGGTTAATTAGGCTCTCAAATTCTGAGTTGATCAGCAATACATATAGTGATACGTATGTATATACCTGGTAAATGCCTCATTTTATAGGGCTTATCTGGGGATGATGGAAAAGAACATGGAAACTACCATAAATCCGACACCATGTAGACTAAGTGACTAACTCGCACTCCCTCACCGCTACAACTCCTACATACACCCGCCAATGATAGACCTCTAGTGTCCTTAGGCCTTGACCGCAGAATTTCAAAAACCTAGTAATCAACAAAACTGCTGAAGATTTTTGAGGCACATCAGCATCATGTAGACTACATTCCAGTTCTGGGGAAGTTCAGGGCCCCGCAAGCTACTTCTCAAGCTTAGGATCTTCGAAGGTTCTAAACCCGACGACATAAGCCTCAAACCCTAAACCCGAGAGAAGCTTTAAACCCTTAACCCTTAACCCAACAACCTTAACCCTAAACCCCTAAGCCCTAAGCATCCAAATATCCCCAAGTAGGTACTACATATGGACTTTAAGCCCATAGTATGCATTATTTATAGTCTCGGATGCTCAGGGCTAGACCCTAAACCCTAACCCTAAACCTTAAACCCTAAAGTAAACCCTAAACCCCAACCCTAAGCCTTAAAGGGGGCCCTTCATGCAGAGCGCAGGGCGGTGCTCCGAGAAGCCATGGCCAACGGGGCCATGGGAAAGAGGGAGGATGCTATTCAGCTGGGCCCCTGGTAGTAGGGTTTAGGGTTTAGGGTTTAGGGCTTAGGGGCAAGGGTTTAGTGTCAGAGGCTTAGATGCTATGGGCCCTTAGTAGTAGGGTTCTATATAGGAGGATAAGGGTTTAGTGTCAGAGGCCTAGATGCTATTCAGCTGGGCCCCTGGTAGTAGTTAAGGGATTAGGGTTTAGGGCTTAGTGTCAGAGGCTTAGATGCTATTCAGCTGGGCCCTTGGTAGTAGAGGTATATATAGGGGGATAGGGTTTAGGGTTTTGGATGTAGGGTTTCGGGGTTAGGGTGATGCTATTCAGCTGGGCCCTTAGTAGTAGGGTTGTGTTAGGCGGATAGGGCTTAGGATTTTGGATTCAGGGTTTAGGGATTATAGGGTTTAGGGCTGAGTGTCTAGGATTTATAGGATTTGGGGGTAAGGGTTTAGTGTCAGAGGCTTAGATGCTATACAGCCGTGCTTGTAGTGCCATGGTTATTTGAAGGTCCCTGAAGGTCCAAGTGCCCAATAATTCGTATACTGGCCCAGAATCTTGTTCTATAACTACTATTACCCAAGCCCCAAGTGTTTAGTTATTGGGTACTTGGACCCTTTGGGTTTAATTGGGGTTTGGGCCTAAACCCGAAACCCGGAACCCTGATTCTGGGCAAACCTAAACCGTAAACCTGCCATTCAGCTCGGTCCTAGAGATGGGATTTGGGGGATAGGGGCTTCAGGGTTTAGGGTTTCGGGGTCTAGGGCTTTATGGTGTAGGTGCTTGGGCTTCAGGATTTGGAGGAAAAGGATTATGGGTTGAGGGCTTGGTGGCTTCAGGACTTCGAGGAAAAGGATTTGGGGTTTTAGGATTTGCAGGTCGGGGACCCTAAACCTTCAACCCTAAACCTTACACCCTAAACTTTAAGCCCTAAACCCTCAGCCTTAAGCCCTTAACCTTAAACCCCAAAATCTCAAGCCTTACACCCTAAGCCTTTAACCCTAAACCCTAAGCCTTGAACCCTAAGCCTTGACCAGGTCGGCCAAGCAAGCCCAGGAGTTCTTCCAGGAGTCCTACTGGCCCCGCGGGGAGGTGGAGGGGGAATGTGATGCGGGGATGGGGGGGGGGGGTTGGCTTTAGGGTTTGGGCGGGGCACAGTAGAATTAGTGTCCTAGAGGGCTGAGGTGTTTGAGGCAGGAATTGAGAAGGACGGAGAGTGCGGGTTTGGGCGTTTTAGGGTTTAGGGGTTTAAGGGTTTAAGAGTTTCGTGGTCCAGGGCCTCTGTAGTGCATACTTGGGGGGTTTCATGAGTCTCTTTAGGGAATTTTTCAATGGCCCTAAACCGGCCCTAAACCCCAGCTAACGTCTTCCCAGCGCTGCTAGTTAACCTATAGGTCTAACCCTAATTAAGCCCGAGCATCCTAAACCCCAAGCGGCCAACCATGAAGACAAAATCCAGGTCCCAAGCCAAATACTCACAACTAGGAATTCCCTAAACCCTAAGCCCCTTGACCGACGAGTTCCCAGCTTTTGTGTCAGGCCCAGTGCCTCCATTTCATGGCCGACTTGCGCCGGACGCACAGATTCGGAGTGTAGGGGAAAGGCGATTTTAATGCAAGGTTTATGTACTGAGATGTAGGCTTGTATTGCATATATATATATACAGGGAGATATAGGGATATGCTGGATCTTAACCCATGTACGGCTTTAGGGGTTTAGGGCCTAAACTTCTACAAGCCCTACGTCGTCTTTTTTAGGGTTTAGGGTTCATTCCCTTCTAGGGTGGTTGAGCCCCTTAGTGAACACTTTTTTTGCTATTTTCCATACATAAACTTTATCAAGGGGGAACCTGGCAGGGTAGTAGGCGAGCTCATGATTCTGGATTAGCAACTTCGTGTTTAGATTGTAATAGTGTAGTTGGAATTTCTCGAAACGATCCCTACGTATACCCTACTAAATACCTCCATGCAAATAATTGAATAAATAAATAAATATATATATATAAATATTTAGCTGAGAGACTCTGATAGTGGGGAGTTGGAGCGTCTCTTGGTAAGAAATCCAGGTCGAAGACTGACTTTAGTTTCAGGGGTTGAGGGTTTGGGCGTTAGGGTTAGGGTCTGGAGGTTTGGGGTCTTGGGCGTTTGGGGGTTTGGGGGCCGGTTTCTGCAAAATACGGGCTCCTGAGACTCCCGCAGTCCGGCTAGAGGGAACCTTAGATTCACCAGGGTTTAGGGTTCTGTGTCCTAATGTGGACTCAGGCGTATTTCTACCTCTACTTTATGCCTTGAAGCCTTAAAGCCCCAAACCTTAAACCCCTAAAGCCCGAACCCGCTAACTTCAGATCCAATCAGCTGAGCCCAGAACTTCGAACTAAATTCAATCAAGGAATATACTTTATCTACTTGAGAAAAAATTGGAACCTCGGTGACTTTCAGGGGCACTAAAGTCTGAACCCTAAGCCCTAAAATCCTAAACCCTGTTACCCTCAACCCAGAACCCTAAACCCTCTGAATACCCTAAAAAATCCTACAATCTGCAGTTCAAGGTGGGGTTTGTTTTTTCTTGAAGCTGCATGGTGCTTTTGTTTAGGGTTTAGGGTTTATAGCCCCACTTCTAACCCTCGTAGCTGAAATTATGCAGGTTTCCCCTATCATAAGTCGTAGACTATTTTAACTAGTTCGTGGTCACTAAACCCCATGGTCCTTCAAAAGCAGTACCCTTAAATATTCATCACGGAAACCCAGTTGCCCTTTCTTCTTTTTAACGACACAACGTATATTATCGAAAGAAGGGCCCCTCATTGTTGACAACTTCATATATGAGGCGCCCACCTCGGCACCTCGGATACTGGCTCGGCTCAGAATCAGTAGGTTAAGAAGTGTAACGTGGTTGTATTATTTCATCCATATTCGTATATACATAGAGAGAGGGCGAGAGAGAGAGCGAGAGAGGGAGGGAGGGAGGGAGAGAGAGAGAGAGCGTCCTTAATATTACGCTATTATAGACAGTTTGGGGGCAGTGTGCAACACTTACCTGAGGCAGTCAGATGGGTGACCTCGACGTGGCCTTGGAAAACGCCGAGGAACGGCTCGCGGCCACTGGGCGCAGGGGTAGGGTTTTGGGGTTTGAGTTTGTAGCCTGAGTTAGGTTTAAGGGTGAAGGGTTTGGGGTTCAGGGTTTTGGGTTTGTGCAGCGTAGGGTTTAGGGTTTTAGGGTGTAGGGTTTCGGATTTTGGGCTGAGGGTTTAGGATCTTGCGCTCAGGGTTCGATGTAGGCGCTTCAATGACTACCAATCCTCTACACTCCCAGTAGAACTGTAGAATAGCATACCACCACAAACCCTGTTCTAAGAATTTAGGCTCCTACGTTAGGGTTAAGGTGGTTTTCTAGTTTTCAAAGTTATTCGTACCAAAATCCTAAATGCCAATTATTATGTAACTGGACCCTTAGGGCTCCTGAAGCCTAAACCTTTTTATATCCTTATAATACTGACCCAAAACCTGTACTACAGTTACTATTACCCAAAAAGCCAAGTACCTAATCATTGGGTACTTGGACCCTCTGGGAATTGTGCTTGGGACAAAACACTCCATTACTTGGGTTGATTTCGACGAAGTTTTTCAAGGTGCAAGGAGTGACACACTTGTAGATGACAATCATGCTACGGCAAAGATACGTCTGTTGCTGATCCAGAGCCCTCTTTCATTGGCCCCTAGTAGTGGAAGAACAGAAGCGCCAGCAAGCATGAGTATGAAAAGACCCTAAGCCCTAAACCGGTTTAGGTTTAGGGTTTTATAGCTTCAGGGGGTTCGGGTTTAGGGTTCGGGGTTTAGTATGTTTCCAACCCTGCCTTCCCCTGCATCATTTGCATGACGAAAAGTTTCCCTTCAACTCTTGAGCACACGGACCCAAACAAGGTTGGCTTTCAATGTCGGAGTACCATGATGTTGTCGCGATCATGTTGGGAGAGATCTGGTCTCCAGATATGTAGCTACTACCGGAATTGCTCTTTCCTTACGTTGTTTACTGAAGCCTAATATTCCTGGAGCTCTACACAACTCTTCAGAAAGGTCCTACATCGGGCCAGAAAGTCTTTAAATCGTGACGATTGGGCAATCTGTAGCCCTAGGGTTTAGGGTATAGGGTAACAAATCTGCTGTTGCAGCTTTTAACTATGAGGAAGGGATGTCTTTTCTCGGGGATGAAACGTTTTGCACCATGCGGCAAGCACCTTCCTTTCCCTTAGCTGGAAACCGTTTACACCTTAAACCCTAAACCCTGGACCGCGCAATGTAGAAGCCTGAAACATTGCCATCGATGTTCCTCGTACTCCATATATAACCTCGTACAGTACGCCAGGTTTAGGGTCTAGGGCCTAGGCGTTGGCATATACCCTTCTGGCAGTTGTAGCATGCAATACTGGGATGATTACATTAGAACCACATACAAGGATTCCGTAAGATAGCAACATTGTCCCCCTATACTCTACAATTGCAGCTCAACGTGTCAATGTTATTCCTTCATCCCCATATACGCTATATAGCCGACTGTACACGAAAACTGTTCAACAGGTGCCTCCCTTACTCCCAAGCCAATCGCCGGGCACCAAAGCCCCAAATGGGTTTCATGCGTGAGCGACGAAAATTTCGATTAGTTACGCGATTGCCTTTCATCGGGAGTAAGCGCGAGCCTTTTAGGGCGCACATAATATTATGCTCAACTACCAAAACACACCAACCCCTAAACACAAAACCATGCACGTTGTTTGCTTGGGATTGCTGAACATAGGTATTGCCGAACATACGTATTTAAAACAACATGTTGTAGCCAGGTTTTTCCTGCTGTCCAAATTACGGCTATAAACTTACCAGTGCTTCAGGAACCTTTGCACTGTAAACTCTGAAGCCCTAAGCCCTCAACCTACTGGAAGCTTGGTTGGTTTTGATCCTCTGACTTAAGACTCAACCCTAAAACCAGAATCCTAAACGCTAAACCTTTTAACCCAGCCTTAAGGGTCCAAGGACCCAAATAATAGGGCTTTAGGGCCCAAATACTATACTATTAACGGTATTTGGGCCCTAAACCCTATTATGTGGGTCCTTGGACCTTAAATCCTAAACCCTAAACCCTATATATCACCCTATAACCCCCTTTAAAAAGGACCCTATTATTTGGATCCTTGGACCCTTAAAACCAGTGAACGATCATGCCAAGGTTCTCAGGTCGCTCCATGACCTCAGCATGGAGGCCTTGCTTCGTTTTGTCGGTTTTTTACACGGTTTAGGGTTTAGGGTTTAGGGTTTAGGGTATGATGCAACTTATATAGGCATACATTATGCCTAGGGTTTGGGGTGTAGAGCTTGGGGGCTAAACGGAGTTTGGTGCCAAATGTCTGGGCAACCCAAACCCTGAGCCGGATGTGCGCTTCGAGCTCGGGGTGTAGTTGAGATATACCTGAATCCCCAAAAAGTATGTACAATAATAACCTTTGGGGATTAGAGCTGTTATTTTATATACTCCTGGTGTTTAGGTAGCTACTGCTTAATCTTGCCGCACCTAGATAGAGCCCTTAAGGCTTTCGGGACTTCAATTTGGTGGTGCACGACTTCCCCCGTGAACCAAATTTAGAGCATTCTCTGCCCTTTCCTCCTCTTCGTCAGTGAGCCAAGACTGCCCTTTGGGCTTAGCCTCCACGCCTGGCTAGGCTAGGCTAGGCGCAGGGAAGACGTTGTGGACGGCCGTCGGAAATCATAGCGGTCAGACCTCCAAGAATCTTAGTCGTGCATGGACTTGCCCAACATGACGAGCACTATTTGTGCCTTCGTGCTGTGTATGGACTCCGGCAATCCCTCCGTGACTGGGGGATAACCCGTGACGTGGCTGTTGGTGAGATGCGGATCACTGTCCCTTCCTCTAAGGCTGAAACGGGAACTGCAACAACAGAGGATGCCGTCCCTCAAGATCTTGTGGGCAAAACTCTGGTCCTGAGGCCCTCGGCCGCCGATTCTCAGGTTTGGTCCCTTCGAGTGCTATCAGCTGATGATGATGATGCAAGCGGACCTGCTCTAGCGATTGGAACGTGCAGATCAGCGCTGCGCGGCCGCTACGCCTGCAGTCTCCAAGCGGGGCATGGGTTACACGAGCCTTGAAGAGCTGCGCGCAACATGGTTCCGCGTTTAGGGTTAGGTACCCCATGTACACGGCAGATCCCTTACCCCTCCTTAGAAGTTCTTCAACATCAGCCATCTTCGGTATAACGCCTTTGTAATCCCCTGTATCCCTGAGTTCCACTTCGCCCCCCAGCCTTTTGAGAGAGACCCTCCAATCCTAGACCCTTTTGATCCGTCATCCCAGAGCATTTCCCTTATATTCCGACACATTTCAGTGAGACCCCCTTTAAGTGGACCTGAAGACCCTGCCTGAGAAAGCCTGATTGTGCCAGGCAAATGCCATGATGCAGTTGGCAAACCTTCACATCAAGGCGCGTGGAGGGAATTTGAGGCCTACAACTTTACCTCTGGTTAGCAACGAATGAAGGGATGAAAGCAAATGGACACTACCCCTAAACCCTAAACCCTAAACCCTGAACCCTAAACTTTTGGCATAACCAGCGGTGAGCCTGGGTGAAAGGCTTGCGGTGGGGGTTAAGCAGTTGAGGTTTTGGGGTAGGGTTCAGGGTTTAGGGTTTAGGGGTTTAGGGTTTAGGGTTTAGGGTATTTTAAGTCATGCTATGGAGGGCGAGTTTAGGGGCCCTTGATCTCACCTAATCCTCTGAACACCTGGCTGGAGTTCATTGGAACTTAGCTCTTAGACACTTAACCCTTTGAGATTCACTAATATTCCCATTATCGGTACCTAAATTACTTAAGGGACCCATCTGATGTTAAACCTTAAGCCCTTAACCGCGAGGTACCCGAAGGCTTTGGTCAAGTCATGACGGCCTCACCTGACCTGCCCCTAATGACACGAAAGAACGGATCCCTGTAGTAGCCACTACACAACTCGCACTGAGGGTACTTTCCCGAAATAGGGGGGACCCAAATAGAGACCCCCCCAAACACGAAAATTGTTATTATAGGGAACCCCCAAATAAGGTACCTCTAATTTGAGGAAACCCCCACATAGTATAGTGGGTTCCCATTTTTCCAGCAAGTGAAACCTCCTCAGAAGCCCACAAAGCCCCACAAGCACTCCACATATGAGCCATAGTCTAAACTCCTTAAAGGCGGGTTATATAGGGGACTATAAAGGGGACTACTATAGGGCTTATTAAGGGGGATACTAGGAGTTTAGATTATGGCTCATATACCCTCTGTCCTTTTCAGTTTCCATTGTCTTATCCATCATTTATTCCTAGCATTCCCTGGCATTGTTCCATTTTCTTATACACCTGTTTCTCCAAAATTCCTGGAGTTCTCCCATGATTAAAGGGACTCTACTGGGAACCCCAAACCGGGAACCCCAAGAATATCGTAGGTATATACTAGGAATATACCTATTAGGGTCCTTATATTCCATGAAATTCCTGCTATATTCTTGCGGTTCCCTATTTAGGGTTCCCAGTAGAGTCCCTTTAATATCTATGTAACCCTAGATTACACCCCCTATTTCCCCTCATTAACTAACCTCCCCACCCACGTCCCGTAATATGGCTAGAAGTAGATGATACATACCAGTTGTAATTGGGCTAAACTTACCCTCAACCTCCAAGTTGTAAGCATAAACCCTAGACCCTATAGTCCCCCTTAAGTAGATAGAATATGGCTTTGGGTAAATGATAATAAGATCTCCATATACCCCATATTCTATCTACTTAAGGGGGACCCGAATCCCTAAACCCTAATCACTAAACCCTAAACCCTAAATAGTAGTTTCCATTCTGTTTTCCATTATCCCCATATAGTCCCAATATACTATAGTAGTTTCCGTTTTCTTTTCCATTATCAAAATATAACCTAATCCCTATAAACCCTAATCCTGTCCCTGCAGCGCAGCCCGGCTGCAGCAACAGAAGCGCCCGGGGCCAGTGGTCGCAGGCGGTGACGGTGGCATTCCAGCAAATAGCGCTCTGTCGCCTAGTCAGCGGCCCAGAAGTAATGACCTATATCATTCTGAGGCCCGAGTTTGAGGTACCCTATACTATCATTATACCAGCTGGCTCCACAACACAGGTAATTGTCATTATAAAGTCCTATGTAAACCAAATATATATGTATCAAGGGAACATAGGGCCACATCATTGGTAGTTGGCACCTATATAAATACATCTATTTATATATATACATATATTTTCTATATTTATATCTATTTATATATATATATCACACACGCCTACATATCCTTATATTTCCCTGTATAACCCCTATGTAACCCTTCAAAAAGGTACCCCAAAACGCATCAACCTGGCCCCTAAGGTTCCAACGCCACGGGATGGTCGGAGAGGGCCCAAAGAGCCAGCTGCCAGCGCCCACCATGCCCACAGGCTGCGATGAAAGCCTCAGATTAGGGGATAGGGTTTAGGGTTTAGGGTTAGGGTTGGGGATAGATTGGGATAATGGAAAGGAAAATGGAAACTACTATGATGTATTGGGGATATATGGGGATAATGGAAAAGAAAATGGAAACTGCTATTTAGGGTTTAGGGTTTAGGGTTAGAGTTTAGGGTTTTAAGGGTTTGGGATTTAAGGGTTTAAGGGTCTAGGGTTAAGGGTTCTAGGGCATCGGGGTTTACCGGGATATGACCCCAATCACGTGGCGAAGCATATGCAAAAAATCAATGTCAACTCAGGTTATACATGGGTTTTTCGGTTCAAGGCTGCCAAAGAAAGGCGTATCCGTTTATTATGGATACGCATAGTCGTATGGAGGGGAAATCCCAAATTGCAGAATGTGGGTTTTTTTTGGTGGGTTAAGGGTCGTGGCATTAAGGGTTCAGGCTTCAGGGGCTTAGAGCATGGCTTGGACAGAAGAGTTTGGTGGATCAGGGTTTGGATTCAAGGCTTCGGTGTGATTTTTTATGCAAGTACACAGCGTTTCAGGGACATTATAGGGCTTCGGCTCAGTTCTACAGCAATTAATATATTCCCATGTCTTATTCGTATGGTAAGCTGTCAAAATTAAGTCCCTCCTTTGGGCCGAACCCAGTATAACACGGCCTCTAATTTGGGTAACCAAGCATGGACTGTCATTCTAACAACCTTCCATGTCAGTAGAATCTGGCTGTTTGGGGCATTGCAATTTTAATCCACCTCTGGTGGGCTCCGGGGGCTGATACTTAAGAACGAACACAAACCACGGTCTTTGCAAAATCGTACGATGGAACGTGGAAGCGCTTGCCCAACAACTAACCCAAAGGTTCCATGTACCCAAAAAATTGGGTACTTGGGTTTTGGGTAATAGTAATTATAGTAGGGTTTTGGGTAAGTATGTGATTAATAGGTACTTGGACCCGTAGGGTAAACTGCAACTGCTGCAACTCTGCCTGCTGTGACATGTCTGTTCCTGCTTCAACTGACTACCCCGATCTATAGTCCCCCTCAAGTAGATAAAATATGGCTTTGGGTATATTTTAATAAGATCCCCACATGCCCCCTATTCTATCTACTTAAGGGGGACAATATCTGTTACTTGTAGATGTGTCCTGCAAATCCCATTGTGTCGTAGCTGCCGAATTAATGTAGTCCAAACCACGCAAGTGGTCGACAATTGCATTCTTGCTGTTGTTACATGAAACCTTCTCCACTTGGGGCCTTCTAATTGCGGCTTGCAGGGACACTGCAGCTCACCGCCGAATTCCCCAGTTTCGGGCAGAGGGCCAAAGCCTCAGCGGGCGTGGACATGTGGAGCATTTGAGATTAATACCTAACACTGCGCCGTGCATGACGCCTGAGCAAGATGGAGCGTGTTTTCTAGCACTAAGTAGTCAAAAGTTGACTCGTGCTCATGATTGTGCCAGTTGTTGACTGCTTGTACTGTTAAAGTTCTGGCCTTTGGGATCTGGAGGTTGATGGAGATCTGAGGCAGCACCTCATGCGTAACTGTAAGCAGTAAGAACATTACATGGAGGAAGAAGTCGAAACGCTGCACGTGACTCTTGCGAGCAGTGGTCACCCTAAACCCGAAGCCACGAACCTAAAATACCTCCAAATTTCTCCCAAAAAGGTGGGCCAGAGAAACCGGTATAGCGCCCAGGGGATACATTTTCGGGTATTAGGAAAGAGATCTTGGGGAGGAAACCATGGAGGATTGCACAGGGAACCCCTAGAACTCTAAACCCTAAACCCTATAATATCCCAATATTCCCCAGTAGGACCCTATATGTCCCCTATATAACCCTAATATAACCCAAAAATA